>JAOUQZ010000026.1:670363-686763 GCA_028564935.1 Neosilurus hyrtlii
TTATCCCAGTATCATGTCTTTGGACTGTGGGAGGAAACTGAAGTACCTGGAGGAAACCCACACAAGCACACGGACAACATGCAAACGCCAAACAGAAACACCCTTGCCAACCCCAGGGCTTGAACCCAGAACCTTCTTGCTGTGAGGTCTACGTGTTTCACCCTTGTGCCATTGTGCCACTGTACCACCCAAAACTCTGTTTGGAAAATAAATGAATTGTTTTTTAACCGAATCTGAACAGAAATGAATCATGTGAAAAGAAATGAGTCATTTTAAATGATTCTATGTTAAAATGAATCAGCAAGGAAAGAATTAACAACAAAATAATGTAACATAATATATATAAATATATACACAATTGTTTTATTTAATAATATTTAAAGCAGATGGGGTGTGTGTGTGTGTGTGTGCAGGAAGTGATGAGGCGTTATATCCTGCTTTGACAGTTTGTGTTGAAACTATAGTGAGGTATGAACACGACAACAGCACAGTGTGTATTACAACCTCAGTGCAAATGAACGTGACAGGAATATTCCTAAAAACAAAAGCGCACAAAAAAAACGAAAGAAAAAACCCTCTGGAGGTAACCTAATTAAATTATAATCAGCGCGGATTAATTAATCTATAATATTTATTCCTCTGTTTGGAAGAGGAGGCAGCGTAATAAAGGGTGTGTGGGGTTTTTTGTCGCTCTGCACTGCATTGTCTTAATAAAAACGCAGCGAGCTCAACATGGCCCCCTTGACGCCTCTGCCAGAAGGTTATTGCTGATACGGCGCGCGCTGAAAGCACTTATCACGTGCGACAAATAATTAAAGCGTCCGATAATAAGGAAATTAACATGGGCTTTATGAGCGGGGTTTTTTTTCCTGCGCAGGACTCGGCTCATTGTGATGGAGCCTCTTAGGCAAGCCGGGGAATAAATTACGCAAAGAAAAGATGTAGTCATTAGGGGTGCTGATAAGGTGACAGAGAAAAGAAGAGAAGTCTCTCTCTCTCTCTCTCTCTCTCTCACTCTCTCTCTCTCCGGTCCACCATTCAGGAGAAAATATTGGAAGCCGGGGTCGCAGATGATACGATTTGGCTCACAAGGAGCTAAATAAATAAATAAATAAATAAATGGCGGGGAAGACAAGATGAAAAACAAATATCCTGCGCAAATATTCGCCAAGGAGGAGTGGCTTCCATTCAAAAACTTTCTCTAGGCACAACTAAAACAATGAAACCCATCAGAAAAGTCACAAGAACTTCATATTGTTCATATCCATTCACATAGTTCAGCTGAGTTTGTGAGTGATTGCTGCATAACTCCGAGTCATTCATTTGAATTTTTCCAATCATTCATTTGTGTTTGTGACATTATTACACAAATGATTCATTTTAATTGACTCACATGATTCATTTGTGTCTGTGATTCACTTTTGCGAGTTATTTTTATACAACTGATTCATTTATTCATTTGATCCTTATCCAAAGCAACTTGCATTTATACAACTGAGCAGTTAAGAGTTAAGGGCCTTGCTCAAGGGCCTAACAGTGGCAGCTTGGTGGTACTGGGGCTTAAACCCCCTAGCTTCTCTTCTCATGAATAATTTGTGTTTGTATTACATGAATCTGACTCATTCATTTCAGTTCATTCACGTGATTCATTTGTGTTTAGTGGTAAATATTTTGACTCCTGAATCATTACTTTTAACTCCATTATTTTATTGTAACCTGCTAACAATTTATATGATTCCTTTTCACATTAGGTTTTTATATGATTCATTTTTCTTCAAACTGATCTTTACACGTGACTCATTTATGCTCACTTGATTCTATTGTTATAATAGTGAACTTTTGATGATTAATTTTCAGCTTTGAATTTTCCCCAAGTTCCTTTTCATGTGCTGTTTTTACACGATACATTTTTTTCATTAATTGTATTCATATTGTTACGTAACAGATGTTCGCATGATTTTTTTATTTTCACATTACTTTTTCAGATGATTGGTGATTCATTCATATGTGATTCAATAATTTGTACATGATTCCTTTATTAAACTTTCATTCTATAAAAAAAAAAATCTTTCAGTGCCTAAGTAAAGTCTTTGCTAGTCTGTTGTGCACATTCTGACTCACGCTTGTCATGCTAGCTACATGGACAGGAAGTAGCAACAGCATGTGTTACATGCATCATCATGATTAGCCTTGTATGGTACTCATGGTACTCTTCCATGGCGATGCCCCTTAAAGTCCCTCTATGAATTTTTGACGTTTGACCTCGACTTGATTGGCACAGCCGCTGCTCGCACCAGGGGGAAGCGCCATGGCCTTACAAGTTTAGGAAGCATCAGTGACAACACATTGTCCTCCAACAAAGACGTGGGTGAGATCTGAGGCGGGGGGACGTGGAACAATGGTGGAGGAAGAGATACGCATGAACGCTCGCCGCCTCTTTTATACTGCAGACCGTCTAGACAGTGATGTTCCATACCAAAAGGTTTAATATTTTTTTCTTTTACAAATGATCCTCCATTTTCATGGAGAAACCCAAAAATGGTGGTGCCCATTGGCATCATCAGCACTAAAGAATTGACATGTATTTCAGTGTTTATTTGCAGAGTCTTGCCAATTTCTCATCAGTAAAGAAAGCCTTTGTCTTTCCTTAGCCTGTGAGCTTCAGTGAAGGACAGGTGGTCCGACAAGCGAGAGAGAATGCACCAGTAGGCGGCCTGAGAGTGCACACTAAAACACATATGTTCACTTGCTCATAAGGGGCCAGACTTGAAAAAGAGCAAAAGAAATTCACACCCAGGCACGAAGGAGGAACTCCAGAGGCTATACGCAAGACCTGCATGAAGCATGGTAGCTTGATTTACATCACATTACACCGTATCTTGTAAATGCTACAAGGCATTTTGGACATTTACGGGTATAGCTAAGGGTAACGTGAGAAGGGTTTTTCAAAGCGATTTCATATGTCTCAGCAGTTGGCTTTTTGATTCTGATTGTCCAGAAGGTGGAGTTAAGAATGTATGATGCTCACTTTCAGTAGGGAGATGTTTATTTAACATGGATGGTAAGGAGTCTCCAGTGTCAGCCCTTAATGATGACTGGATGGAAAGGTTTTCCGGCTGGATATGTTTAATGTTGTGAAATGTCAACAAAACAAGACTTCACTGTTGTAGCAGCTAGAAACAGTCATTCCCTCAACAACCTTATTTTACCATAACTGAAGATGATATATTCTTGGTGCAGATTGTCTGACTGCAAGAATGATTGTACAATATCTACTTCTTGAATTTCCATGAAACCTGGTGGAAGGGTGTAGCATAGGCCAAGAACAAAACTATTTCTTTTCTTTAATACTGAAGTACATTCCTTTATTAGCATGTTAGCATTGTTGCACAGGAATGTAAAGTAAAAAAAATAGGGAAGGAAAAAAATTTGAAAATCTTCTTCAACACAGAAAAAGCAAATAATATTTTCATTTTTGGCTTAGAAGCCAGGAAATTTTATGTGTATCGCAGGAAGCAGCACCCTATGTCCCGGGTACTTATAGTGCTGTAGTTTATTTTCAGGATCAAATATGAAATAGTTTAATACACTGCTGCATGTTGAAGTTGTTTCCTGGATATGAATGTAGAAAAAAAAAAACACAACCACACATTTCCAAGAACAAAACTATAACATTTTTTGAGTGGATCAAAGTCACGGGCTGATGACATCTCTATAGCCACAATTCACAAATCACGGATACCCATAATCCACTGGGTTGCAGATTTAGGCACTTAATTGAAATATTTTTGGAAGAATGTCTAGACATATAAAGTGGTTGCAGTTGCAGATTTACAGACTTCAAGTGCTTCTTCCGCAAATGTTATATCTAAACATACCTTACATGAGGGAGCTGTTACTATAGAAACGATAAAGATTCTATCCGGAGCATTGATAAACAGTAAACTGATGTTACAGGTGTTAGTGTTGTGAGAATAGAAAACGGATGGAAAATTGACAGCACTGGGGTATCATGGAAAACAAAGCGCTTTCAGGGTAGTGACAGTAACTCGGCTTCATCGCACACATCAACACCCCGTCGTGTTTTATTCCATACTTAACAGTAGAGGGATAGAATTTCTCGTATTTATGCTAACTAGTCTGTTGCAAAACACAAAACAAAACAAAACATAAAAAAACAAAACACTGCAGCGCCGAGCTGTAATTCACGCAGCAACTGTGCTGGACTTGATGCCACCCACTGCGCTGCCGCAGCATGTAGAGAATGGGCATGTCGCATGCCAGCAGGGCTGGAACTCAATAGGCCTGAATGTTTAACCCCCCCCACCCCCCCAAACTCCTCATCCCAGCAGGACAGCTGTGTGTGTGTGTTAGAGGGAAGATACTGGAAGGAATCAGACTCAAACCCCCTGTAGGCTCAGAGGCCACTGCTTAGACCACTGTAACCTGATATTGGCATCCAACCGCTTTATACATTGGTTGTCAACGGGCGCCATTTTGAATCAAAAACTTAAAAAGGGAAACTAACACCCGGTGATGGTAAAATGAAGATAAAAAATGCTTCACTCCACTTGCTGTTTCCCGACCAGACCAAAAGCGGAGTGGCTTGGCTTGCCAACGGGGGTCTGTGGCCATGGCAACGCCTAAATGATGCCTGAATAATTAGGGAGCTTAAATGGTAGCAGAGGCATGTACCAACTCTTATTGGACAGCCGGAGAACCATATTTACATTTTGATCTTCAGGATCCTTTAAAACATCAGTTTAACCTACTCACTTTCAAAGCCGATCACAGAAAAAGAAAACCCACCCACACCTGACTTAAAAATAAAAACCGATTCCACTAACCACTAGTTCCATGAATAAATGGATAGAAACGAGTGATGCTGAATTAAACACTACAAGATGCTTCCAGGACGGACGAATCTTCTCTTGCAGTGCAGCAGTACATCAGAGGGGCCCTACTGAATTCGGTTTTGGGAATAAATAGATTAATAATTAATAAATCAACAGATTTAGTTTTATTTGCAGACTTTAATGGATCTAGTTGAACATTAAAGAAGAAAATATTTGACCTTGCATATTTTTTCCCTTTTTATTTGTGGTCTCTGTTTGAAAGTCGATATCACCCTTGTGAATCAGGCCACCAATCCCCCGCCATCTTAGTTCCTGTTTGGATCAGTTCACGCCTTTCACTGGCTCCATGTGATCCCAGTGCACATTAGCATAAGAAAGTGTTTGGTCCTGCCTGGTGGCCGGGGAGCCACAACAGACATCCAGCTGTCCATTCAGTCCAATTTCTCCCCCTTTCTTCCTTTTCTCTTTTTTTTTTACTCTGCGACAGCCTTAGCTAGAATCAATCATGTTTATCCTGCCCCAATTTATTGCCCTCCTCCTTTCCTTTTCCCACTCATCCTTAACCGCTCTTTAGTACACCTCCATGGATCGGCAACACACCGATACCCAATCCAAGTTCTCCTGCCAGCACCATGTGACTCCGTCCGCCATCCGTCAGCACCCTGACAGCTCTTCGAGTGCTGATTTATCTAATTAGCAATCAATTAGCTTGTTACAACTGGATGCAATTACCTTTTTACAGAGAGGGCAGCTGGTGGAGGTAATAAATCGCCCTGTAAGTGGCACCCCTTCCATCCTTTCTCCTCCTCTCTCCCCCTTCCTACCCCACCCCGTTTTCCTCTTCACATGAGTGTCGGACAGAATTATAGAGCCGCCGCTGAAACGCAAACACCGTCTCCAGGGACTACTTCGCTCCTCCGTGCTAATGTGCTGAAATCCCACTTTAATGAATATTGGACGAGTGGAAAGAAAGGAAAATGGGAAGCCTCTTTCATAATAAGGCCAGATTTCCGCCTGGTCTAATCCTGCGACAAAAAGCCGGGGTTGTTTTACAGCTGCCCCACACGCCGAGGTGCGCAAGGGGTCAGCGAATAATTTTCTGCATGGTTTGAAGCCATTAAGAGTAACCGGTGCCCGAGTGCACAGCCTCGACTCGCTTTGTGTGTGTGTGTGTGTATGTGTGTGTGTGTGTGTGTGTGTGTGTGTGTGTGAAATGAAACCCTGGCGAATTGTTTAGTACTTTAAAAAAGAGCATAAAAGGACAGCTCTTTTCTTTGAAAGTCATGACTGCCTCAGAGTGCTCATAGGAAATTACAGATGGATTATTTTTACACCTCAGTGTGTCGACTTGCGTTTTCAGGTTGACGTGACGCCATCTTGTTGTTCTCAACAAACATGGATACAAACAGTAGGCACACTTTCTGTGCTGTTTAATTTGTTTGGTTTGGTTTACAAGGCTCATGGGTAGGGTTGCCAGATCTAAAAAAAATTGCACATCTTTTTTCATATGTTACCTTCAATAAACATTTTAACATTTGTTTATATTTTTACATTTGAAAAATATCCAAAGCCTTGTGGGTTTTATACAACAATTATTCACTATATTATGCTATATATACTACACCAAAACATAAAGAAGCACACTAAAATGAGATTTTTATGGTGCATGTTGAAAAATTTATTCAGGCATTATCTTGAGTTTGCAGGGTGGACGATGCCTATTATCCTGAGATACCAAGCCAATCAGGTCATGCTGTACCCGTGTAATATGTACAAGCACCACCACAAACGTTTGCAATTTTTCTTTAATAATAAATAAAGAAACAAACTTTAATAATAAACCAACAAATCCTAATAAAAATAATTTTAATTAAATCTTATTTATCTCAGTTGCTCTAGTTATCTCAGTTGAAGTTGTTTCAGGACAAACAAAAACAAACCAAACCCCAAACAGAAATAATCGTGATTTGTTTATTTACTTTCAAGAATTAGCCTTTTTTTTTTTTTTTTTTTAACAAACGGGACTTTTCAGAAACAGGAAGTGATGTAATGCTATACCTTCCGCTAGTTTACATTTACGGAATTTGGCAGACACCCTTATCCAGAGCAACTTACATGTATGATTTATTTTAATACAACTAAGAACGTGCGAGTTAAGGGATTTGCTCAAGGGCCCAACAATGGCAGCTTGGTGATACTGGGGATTGAACCACTGACCTTCGGATCACCAATCCACAGCCTTAACCAAACTGGAAGTGCTGCAAAGTGCCATTTGTCGCCTAAATTAATCCAGAAAAAAAAAAGCAAAAAAATCATTTTTTTTATATTTTATAGTAAGAACATATTTCTTTTTAAATTTTGAAAAATTAGACAGTTTTTTTTAATAGACAGGCCTTCAGCTAACCAACTAGCTCCATGCTTACGCACTCGCATTGTGTGAATATGATTAAAAAATAAAAATATTTAACAGCTGTTATTATTATGTGGAAATGATGGTTTAATTTTATTAAGTAATTAAGAGTTTGACATGGCTGACAGGCTCCTCGGTGTCGCTGCAGCAACCAGAAGTAACGCAGGTGAACGCCAAATATGCAACGTGCATGAAATGATTTTATATATATATATATATATATTTCACTCCCTCGTGTTGGTTATGATCAAATAGCCCACTATAAGATAATATTCAACTTAAGGCTATACAATACCTGTTAAAAATATATTTATGTTCGCGTAACAGGAAGCAATGAACATTTACTCTAAAACATCTCAGAGTAAGATATAGCATGCTAATCCTGTGTTTGCTAATCAATGAGGTTATTGATTTCCAAATATAGCCACAGTTATTATGGATTAACAGTGTAAAAGTTTAGCTCCCTGTGTCAGACCCTATGAATATGTTTTCCTTCCTTATTTATTTAAAATATGCTGATTTCACAGCAGACCATCAACACTGTATTTCAGATCTGTGAAGAAATGTGAAGCGGCTGCGTGCTTTGTTGAACCACAGCTCTGTGTGAAGTTATCTCGTGGTACAGTGTGTTTTTCGACGAGTTTCAGTCATGTTGCAATATTAAGAAGATTTTTTGGTTGTTCTGTAAAAATGTGCATAAATATGTGTGAGTGGAAACCACAATAAAAACGGTCACGACTTCCTGCTGTATGAATACTATTATAGTGTGTGTGTGTGTGTGTGTGTGTGTGTGTGTGTGTGTGTGTGTGGGTGGGTGTTCATTGGTTCCATTCAGCTTGCAAGATGTTTCAAGGAATTTATTTTTCTTTAAAACCATTAATAATGGCTCTCTTTCCAATTCATTCTGTATGTATTCCGGCTATCCCGAGCGTGCCGTCTTTACCTAATCCTTCTCTAGAGCTTAGGCGCACCCAGTGAGACGAAACTCAAATCCAGGTATGTCTGAATATCTCTTTTCACCTGCATGTGACAATGGCGGCACCTGACAAGGCAAGGTTAATCCAATGCGCTGGCGTATTACGCGGGGTCAAACTCCATATCGTGCGTTTAGCGTATCATTAATTTCCAAACCTGCGGCCTGGGGTCCCTAGGCACACAATGACTCGCTACATTAGCTAAATGGCCAGCAGGCTGTAGCCTATAATGAGATGAGTCGCTGGCGTGGCCGGTCGTTCATCATCCTGCTCACTCCAATACAGGCCTTCTTTTATCTAGTCCCTCTCGGAGCTGATGTCATCATGGCCGACATTAATCAGCTGTCATGGGAGCCAGGGACTCCCATAATGCCCTATTAGCGTTCCTGTTCCAAAATCATTAGCCACAAATGAATGGCCAGAGATTGGCCACTGTGACCAGGTCTATCAAAGAGCCCGAGTCTCTAGCTGAAGAAGCTTCTAGATCTGAAGCAACATGATCAGTTACGTGCACTACTGGCTAACTCTGAACCGAATTAGCGCCATCCTTGACCTGTGAACCATGTCTGAGCCATGTCCACATCCAACTCTACGATCTCTGATCCATGTCCTCATTCTTTCCACTGGAAAAAAAAAAATACAACTTGAAAAGAAACTCCCTTTCATGTCTGTTCCAAGGTTGGCGATGTCATTTCCTGCCTTTTTAAAAAATGCAATGCAATTTGGGAATCCCATTATTACTACAAATAGGATTCAAAGACTGGAAGAAGTGTTTCCCATGGATCCCAGAGAAGGCGTAGTAATCATACACATTGTTGGATATTTCTCCCATGGGATGCCATAAACGCCAGGCCTGTTAGGATTAGAGCTCTCACCTCCCACTTTGAGCATCTATTTCAATAAGGTAACCATATGTCATGCTCCTGCAACACACAACACCAGGAAAAAGTGATTACTAGCACTTAATAGGTGTCACCACTCCATTGTGAGGAACAGGATTATGGGGGTCAAGTATCATATTAATCAAATGCCAATTTGCCAAATCATTCAGTGTTGTTTGGACCACTCGGCACTAATACGTGTACACCGCTCGCCCCTCGCGTGTATTTCAATTACTCCTCCTGACAGATGAGCTTGTGGACTTTAGCCACTAATATGCAATGAATGGCAGAAACTGATGGACTGCTGTCCATTTTACATTTTGAAGTAATAAAATAATAAACAAATAAATGAATGAATAAATGAATGAATGAATGAATGAATGAATAAATAAATAAATAAATAAATGGCAACAACAACAACAACAACAATAATAATAAAAATAATAAAAATTGTAGCTTTTAAAACAAGTGATTAATTTTTATGATTACTTTAAATTTTACATATGAACCATTTTTTTATATGATTCAAAAGAACTCTTTATTTATTTATTTAAATTTAATTCATATACACGATTCTTATTTTCATAAGAGCTGTTAAGGGTGTACCCTGCCTTCGCCCAGAGTCGGCTCAGATAGGCGCCAGCCTCCCTGTGACCCTATTTAGGCATATAAAAATAATGAATGAATGATTCATAAACACAATTTATTTATTTTCACATGATTCATAAACATGACTCACTTATTTTACCATGATTCATAAGCACGCTTCATTTATTTTCATATGATTCATAAACATGATTTTTTTATTTTCACATTATGCATAAACACGACTAATTTATTTTTATACAATCATTATATTTGATTAATTTCTTCTCAGAGAATTCCTAAACATTAATCATTTCTTTTCATAACATTCTTGAAAATTTCCATTTATTTACTTATCATTTTTAAACCAGATTCATTCTCATATGATTCACAAACATAAATCCTTCATTCATTCATTTGCTGGACCACTTAATCCTATTAGGGTCATGTGGAGGCTGGAGCTCAGCCGGATTTGGGTAAAGGTTGGGTAAAGTCCAAACAGCTCTCCAGTCCATCGCAGGGTAACACACACACACACACACACACACACACACACACACACACACATACACACACACACACACACACACAGAGTCAATCACACTAACAATCACTGCTAGGGGCAATTTGGAGCAGCCAATTAACCTAAAGTGCATGTCTTTGGACTGTGGGAGGAAACCAGAATACCCAGAGGAAATCAGCACAGGGAGAACATGCAAACTCCACACAGAAACCCCATTGCCAAGTCAGGGACCTTCAGGGATCCAGGACCTTCTTTCTGTGAGGCAGACGTGCTAATCGCTACATCACCATGCTGCGTCTGATTCTTGAACACGATTCATTTATTCCCAAATAGTTTCTACAAATTAATCTTTAATGTTTTTATGATTTTTACATGATTCATTTATTCTCATATGATACTGAAACATCATTTATTTATTTTATATTATTTCAAATATGATTCGTTCCTTGAGGAAGTAATTCTTGAATGTTTTCTACAATTAATCATTTATTTCATGAGTTTTACAAATGGCACATTTATTCTTATATGATTCCTATACATTAATCTAATCAAGATTCTTATATGATTCCTATACATTAATCTAATCAAGATTCTTATATGATTCCTATACATTAATTAAGTTTCGTATATGATTCCTATACATTAATTAAATTAAAATTAAATTAATGGTTGTTTTTTTTTTTTTAGTTTGGCTTCATTTACAAATTTCATGCATTTGCTTTGTTTCTTTCCACAGTTGATTGTTTTGTACATGATTTATATTGATTTTTTTAATAGTCATTTACTTTCACATGCGATTTTTACAGCTTCTTTATTTCCTTTTATAAACATTAAGCTTAAATCTCATGAATAAATAATTATTTTATACAGGTAATCTCAATATGTAGCATGTCGCTAAAACACCAATAGTGTAATACATACATCAATGGTATAACACTGTACATCCTGATGACATTACTTCTTATTCTCCTTCTGCTCCAGCCCGTTTAGACAATAACCCTACTCAGTATTTAAGAGGCTCGTATCAAATTAATGCCCTCATTAGGTGAACGAGGGAACCATTTGCAGGGTGGGGATGAATATGCAGATAAGCCTGGGCTGGCCTTGTTAATGTAGGGGGTGGGGAATGGAGGAAGGCTAGCAGTTTAGCACTATGAGGCCATTCATCAATGTAGAAAAGGAGCCATCAGCATGTCAGGAAGAATGCCATGTTGAATATAGAGTGCACTGTTTGTGTAGCATTCGTGGAAACTCTAGATATGAAAATGGCCAATATATAAACATGGAAGGAAGACCTCTATTTAAATATCTATAGAGTCATGATGAAGAAACATAAAGCTTTGAATGGAAGAAGTCGAGCTTCTGGTGAACAAGAAATGTACAGTTCACCAGAAGCTCAAGAACTCAGAACGGAGCAATTATGAAGCTAAAGTGTATAGCAACTACTGCTTACAAGAAAAACAACTGAAAGGCCACACCCACATGCTACAATTGTAGATGTTGCTTGCTAGCATGAAGCTAGTCTCATCTCCTAAGTTCCATCACTCTTCCATTTGAACAGTCATCACTCTTCATTTAAACAATTCCTACTGATACTAACCACTTCGTTATTTAGACATATTTCGCTTAGGTCTGTTAATTTAATTAACATAGATCCCGTAATATTCATTTCATTTTAATATGCATTCACCCAATTCTACAAGGGTCATGGGGCCTATCTCAGCTGACTCTGTGTGAAGGCAGGGTACACCCTGAACAGCTAACCAGTCCCCCACAGGGCCAGCACACACAACCATTCATACACTCACACCTAGGGGCAATTTTGAACCACCAATTAGCCTAATGTGCTTGGACTGCGAGGAAGAAGCCCACCTGAGCACAGGAAGAACATGCAAACTCCACACACAAATGTCCTCGCCAAACCCAGGACTCGAATACAGGTCCTTCTTGTACTTCATCCACTAAATCTACAAAATATCTGTGTTGAAACTGTTATACATAATGTTGCAAATAGGGGACTGAGGAAATGTTTATTCTTCCCCCTCATTTTTACTGAAAGAATGTTTTGTATGCATTTTTACCTTAGTTTAAGCCCCAAAGTACCAGCAACAAAGTATATATAAATATATTTCCACAGGCCGTCTGATTTTTTGGGATTTTTAGGATTTTTTGACCATTTTGTTAAAACATTTTATCCTGTTCTAATGAAACTTGGTGGAAAACATTGTATAATGAACCTGAACAAAATCCACTTTTCAATTATTTGCTATGTCAACTATTTCATCCATAGCACGCTAAGTAAACTTGTTAAAATGGTTAAAATTGTGTTACATTAAATGTAAATTTGTTTAAATATATTAAATGTTGAGGTATTAAATCAGAAAAATACCATTCCAAATAGTTTGACAGAATTTCAGAACATCAGCATCAATATCACCAACATATCATATTAATTAAGTCGTGCTTATAATTAACTGGGGCATTCTGAGCTTCCGAGTTCCTTAGTGGCTAAAATTTCCATTTCTGTCCAACTTTTTTCCATGCGAGACTTTTATTAAAATGCCTTGGAGCATGCTCTTACTTAGCATTAAAATGTATTAATAATTAGATCCATCAGATTGTGAGTGTTTACAAACTTATGAATATTCAGATTTGAGCCGTTGCAGGACGAGTTAATATTTCGTTTCATTAAAATGGAGAGAACAATTCGGCTCTTCATCCGTGCTGATAGGGTTGTGTCCCCAATGCAAATCTTTGTTTATGATAACCTGAGGCTGCGAGGAGCAATTACCACACATTCATAAACAGAAGGATGGCATGCAAAAGACACACTGCTCCAATTATTGGCTTTCTTTTCATTCTCCTTTTGCTCGTCTTCTAATTTTATTCATTTATTCTGCTGTACGCTGAGGAAATGTCATCAGCAGGAGGTTAGATTTTTTTTTCCTTTCTCTCTCTGTATCTCTGTTTCTTTTTTTACTCCTTAACTGTATATTTAGATATAAATAGACAAAGATTAAAAATTCCTGAGGTACATTTTTTAGGGTCAAAATTTGTGCTCGACTGCATGAACCCCTGGACATCTTGTACTGATGTTTCAGGCTGGTGGGGGTTGTGAAATGTTGTGGGGAGTATTTTCTTGGAACACTTGGTGAAACATTACAACAACAGTTTGAACACAGTATTTTGCCAGTCATGTATTGTTGTGCATCCCATGATGTCTCCAACATTATAATTTGAGCAGGATAATTACGCATGAGTAATCTCATGAGCATGACTAGAGCATGAGATTCCATGTCAACCTGGAATAGAATTTCAGAAAAGTTTCCAACAGCTCATGGAATCCACATCCTAGTGTTTGGGTGATGTTCCTAATAAAGTGGCCAATGAGTTTATAAGGAACTACAGTGAGATGCTTGATGAGCAAGAAGCAAAAGATGTTCTGCTGCCTAATAAGCTCCAGTATGTTCTCCAGAGAAAGAGAAAATGAAAGAAAGAAAGTGGTGGCAGGCCAAACACACACTGACGCTCAAAAAGCAAACACGCACTCACACACACTCAACACCTGTCCATACCACCTGGCTGGCCCAACCCAAAATGTGTGTGTGTGAGTGTGTGTATGAGAAAGAGAGAGTCTATGTTTGTCTTTTTTTTTTTTTTTTTTGGATGTTTATGTATGTGCGCGCTCATGGATGCATTCTTGGCACTCTCTTTCTGTGTGTGGTGTGTGTGTGGTGTGTGTGCATGTGTGTGTTGCCTGATAAAGCCAGGGCTATCAGCAGCCATGCACATGCCTTTTCATGCAGTCCAGCATCATTTGCATGCTGTAATTGGATCTCGTTGAGTGCCAGATAGGCAGCATTTTGTAATGAGACACATTTTAATGTTCTTTAATTATTATTATTATTATTATCATTATTATTATTATTATTATTATTATTATTATTATTATTATTATTATTATAAATTAATTATAAAATGCTAATTTTTCATAGGAGACAAACACAGGAACATTATGCCACCATAGGTCGAAAATCATCACAATCGATTTCTAACAATTCTTTAATTAGAGTATGAAAAGTTTACAAAGTTTACATTTATAAAAGATTAATTTGTAATTTTTTTTTTGGAAAGTGCACATTGATTAAAACCACATTTTATAACAATGGAAAATGTAAAGGAACTGTACAAAAATTAACCAGAAAGTAACTTTTTTAAGATTGATTTTGTGCTATTTGAAATCATGTCTGTTTATGTTCTCAGAATGATATTATACCCTACTTCACACCCTACAATATAACCATTTATAGTAAATCTTCATTCCTTCATTCATTCCTTCATTCACTCATTCACTGAACACATCGATCTTAATCAGGGTCACTGGGAGCTGGAGCCTATCTAAACCAACACACATACAATCATTTATACTTACACTCACACAGAGGGGCAATTTTGAACAGCCAATTATCTTAATGTGCATGTCTTTGGATTGTGGGAGGAAACCGGAGTATGTGGATGAGTACTGGAGTACCTGGAAGCGCAGTGAGAACATACAAGTTCCACACAGAAACACCCGAGCCACTCCCAGAACTCGACCCCAGGACCTTCTTGCTGTGAGGTGGACATACTAACCACTTATAGTTAATCTATTTGAGTCAATTAGTTTGTAAACATTTTTAAGTAATGTACACTTTCACCATCCTGCACTCAGCAAAGCTCCTGAGATGATCTGATTTTCTTATTCTCTGACTCCTGATCTCTTATTTGCAGACTCTTTGATTCTTTATTTTCGTACTCGCCAATTCTCTGATTCACTGATTCTCTAATTGTCTGACTCACTGATTCTCTGACTCACTAATACCTTGATTTTTTGACTCACTAATACCTCAATTCTCTGACTCATTAATACCATGATTCTCTGACTCACTGATTCACTCATTCTCTGACTCTCTGACTCACTAATACCTTGATTTTCTGACTCACTAATAACTTGATTCCCTGACTCATTAATACCTTGATTCTCTGACTCACTGATTCTCTGACTTTCTGATTTACTGATTCTCTGACTGTCAGATTGTCTGACTCACTGATTCACATATTCTCTGACTCTGAATAATATCTTGATTCTCTGACTCACTAATACCTTGGTTTTCTGGCTCACTAATACATTGATTCTTTAACTTACTGATTCTCTGACTCTCTGATTCTCTGACCCTCTGATTTGCTGATTCACTGATTCTCTGACTCTCTGGCTCATTAATACCTTGATTCTCTGACTCACTGATTCACTCATTTTCTGACTGTCTGACTCACTAATACCTTGATTTTCTGGCTCACTAATACCTTGATTCTCTGACTCATTAATACTTTGATTCTCTGACTCACTGATTCTCTGACTCACTGATTCTCTGACTCTCTGGCTCATTAATACCTTGATTCTCTGACTCACTGATTCACTCATTTTCTGACTGTCTGACTCACTAATACCTTGATTTTCTGGCTCACTAATACCTTGATTCTCTGACTCATTAATACTTTGATTCTCTGACTCACTGATTCTCTGACTCACTGATTCTCTGACTTTCTGATTCACTGATTCTCTGACTGTCAGATTGTCTGACTCACTGATTCACATATTCTCTAAGTCTGAATAATATCTTTATTCTCTGACTCACTAATACCTTGGTTTTCTGGCTCACTAATACGTTGATTCTTTAACTCACTGATTCTCTGACTCTCTGACCCACTGATCTGCTGATTCACTGATTCTCTGACTCTCTGGCTCACTAATAGCTTGATTCTCTGACTCATTAATACCTTAATTCTCTGACTCACCATTACCTTAATTATCTGACTTACTAATAACTTGATTCTCTGACTCAGAGTTTACCTTGATTCTCTGACTCACTGATTCTCTGACTCAATAATACTTTGATTGTCTCAGTCACTGATACATTGATTGTCTGTTTCACTGATGCTCTGACTTTCTGATTCACTAATTCTCTGACTCACTGATTCTTTGACTCTCTGATTCTCTGACTCATCAATACCGTGATTCTTGGACTCACTAATACCTTGTTTCTCTTACTCACTGATTCACTGATTCCAAGCACTGAAAACTTTTAGAATCAGTCCCAAAAGTTTGGTGTTAAATTCCCCACTTTAAAAATA
>JAOUQZ010000026.1:740858-759758 GCA_028564935.1 Neosilurus hyrtlii
ACACACACACACACACACACACACACACACACACACACACACACACACACACACATACACACACACACACACACACCCATGTAATTTGTACAAATATTTTATTCATTAAATCACCGGATCACTTAAGCCTTCTAGTCGTGGTGCAGCCAAATAGCCCAATGTGAATGTTTTTGGACAGTGGGAGGAAACTGGAGTACCTGGAGGAATCCCAAGCACAGGGAGAACATGAAAACTCCACCCAGAAATGCCCTTGCCAAGCCTCAAGGCCAGTACACCACTACACCACAGTGCCATGCTTGTACAAATCTATAAAGTAAATAAACCTAAGAACCCTTTAGCAAGCCGCTAAAACCTAAACCATAGCCAATGTGTCCCGTTTTCACCTGCTGTTGTAGACGCGGTATTTGTTGAGTGCTGTCTCAGATATTAAGAGCTCAGGGCCTGTTTTATCGACATGTGAAGCATAGAAACTGAGGAAATTGTCTCCAGGAGCCAGGCGGCCGGGCTCTGCTGTGTGTGCGTGTGTGTGTGTGTGTGTGTGTGTGTGTGTGTGTGTGTGTGTTTGTATGTTTACCCAAATTATTAAAAACTTTGTTTCATAAACTTTGCTTTCCTTCGCTGTCAGATTAAAATCGAATTCTCCGCTGGGGCTGAGCCTGACGCAGATCAGAGCTCTCTCTCTCTTTCTCTCTCTCTCTCTCTCTATCTATCTATCTATATCTCTTTAAACAAAGCTCACTATGAAAGTTCATGTCTGAAAGCTGATGGGGCGATCAGAGTTTGGACCAGTGGCTGAGGAAATGCAGAGAATGCTTCAACACAAAGGGGAAAAGTTCTCCAAAAGTGTGTGAGGCAAATTCCTGTGGTTTGTTCAGCATAGCGCTGGTTTCTTGATGTTAAGGATTATTCTGTGCATCTTAAGTGTTTCCTTATGGAGGCAGCTACAGCGGGGGTGAGGTTATTTCCTCCATGTCATTGGAAATCACTAGTGCAAGTTGGGTTCATGTCCCAAGTAAATCAGTGACAGAGGCTTGTGATTGATGAGCCTTCTGATGTTACCCCAATCTACCATATAATCATATTTACAGTATGGTTTAGATCAGTGGTTGCCAACCTTGTTCCTGGAGACCTCCCTCCTTGGAGTCATTGGCTCCAACCCTAATCATATCCGCCTTCCCATCTGATTACTGACTGAAAAAGTTCTTGGTAGGCCTGTAGAGGTGTGTTAGAATTTGGTTGCAGATCAACTTGCAGAAAGGTAGATCTGCAGTAACAGGTTTGGTGACCACTGATCTGGAACTTGGTGTAAAGGTGAAGTTTGGTGTTCTGCATGCCAAATGAACCCAACATTCGGCACTCATCAACACCACAATGAGTATCTGGGTATAATGGCATGCAAGAAGGTCCTGGATTCAAGTTCTGGGCTTGGCAAGGTTGGCATGTTATCCCCATGCTTGCAAGGGTTTCCTCTGGGTACTCAGATTTCCTCCCACAGTCCAAAGACAAGCACTTTAGGATGATTGGATATTCCAAATTCCTAGGTGTGAGTGTGAATGGTTGTGTGTATGTTGCCCTGGGATGAACTGGTGAACTGTGCCTATGCGTGCAATCAGCTGAGATAGGCTCCAGCCTCCTTGTTACCCTAAATACCCTAAAACAGCAGTTTGGCAAATGAATGATGTATGATGTTGGTCAGTAAAATCATAGATGGTGACGAGTCCTTCTGCGTTTCAATGGAATTCTGTTTGCCATAATGATGTCTGATCAGGTTGCTTGCATTTATGGAAGGCACTGATTCTTGATGCTCTTTTATATATATATAGCTTTGGATTGTTTTGCCAGCACTCATTTAAAAAAATGCATTCAAGTGGTCCGCCATGCATAAATAAGAACGCTATCAGACCAATACCCTTTATCACTAACATTATGAGTACTGGTGCATCATTATGCATTTTTTATATCTATTTTTTAAATATTTATTTATATTTAGTATGTACGTTTCTCACTGGCAGCACGGTGGAGTAGTGAATGGCACGTCTGCCTCACAGCAAGAAGGCCCGGGTCCAATTCCTGGGCTCAGGTGTTTCTATGTGGAGTTTGCATGCTCTCCTCATGCTTGCGTTGGTTTCTTCCAGGTACTCTGATTTCTTTTGAGTTCAAAAACATGCACAGTAGGCTAATTAGCTGTTCCAGGTCACCCCAAGGTCTGAGACTGAGTGTGAATGCTTATGTGTGTGTGTGTTGGCCCTGCAATGGCTTGGCAAGCTGTTCAGGGTGTACCCCACTTTTACTTTTGTACCCCAGTGATGGTTGAGACAGGCTCCAGCTACCCCACAACCCTGATTAGGATTAGAATTAGCATCTTATAAAATGAATGAATTAATGTTTCTTATTGATATTAGTGAGCATTATGCAATGGCAAGGTTGGCTGTTCTGCGGTACGGCTGAGGTTGGGAAAGAGTTAACTGAGGAAGGGTTTGGCGGCTGGGTCAGACGGCGTGATGAAGGAGACGTTGCAGTGAACAGTGAGGCACTTCAAAGCTTTGATGTTACGAGTTTCTAAATGTAGGAGACTGAAGGTCTTGGCTAATGGGAGCCCATGGGGAGATGAGAGAGCCTGCAGCCGACACACCGATGTGTGTGTGAGCACATGTGTGTGTGTTGATGTTTTATGGATCAGCTTTTATAGGTAGATGGGAATTGTTCTCTTTTTGGGAACACATGAAACTTATTCTCCACTGCTAAAAGACATATTGGTGTAAATGTGTGTGAGGATTGTGTAGATGAAAGTGCATGCGAGTGCACATGCTAAACAGATCATCAAGGCATTTCATTCTTAAGAATAAACACCAAGGATGTGGCAGTTGTACGGGTAGTCGCACCACATGAGTGGATGGTTAATTGTGAAAACCGTTTCAAATTCTTTCTACTGCTTGATATTTATCAACCGTTTATTAAATAATCATAACAATTATCATAAAAAGCACATAATTTGTTTTCCTGTACAAACCTTCCACAAAGGAACTGGAAGTCTAACCAGTGCTGTCATTTTTTTTTTCTCAAGTCTTTTCGAGTGTTTTGAGACAGACGAAAGCTTTGAGTCTTTTGAGTGCCAGAGCAGCTCCAAGGCACTTGGAAAAGTTCCCATTCCAGTAGCGACGGTCTTTTTCCATGAGCATGTAGTCGTACATCCTTTTCTCTATTCGCAGTCTCATAATTCTGGTAGGTTCCTCTGTGTCTTGTTTTTGTTGCGATGTAAGATGGTAGATACGTCAGCAGAGATGAGTATAAGTGTAAAACAATGTATGTTCCCATACCTGTCGTGGAATGGGAAAAAGGTTTACTCCATAAATAAGTTGTTTTTGTTTTGTTTGTTCACAGAGAAACCTTTGAAAGCCACAAAGGAAGTGATGTAAGCTTAAACTCTAATCTATCCATCACTAAGCCAGTCTCCTGTTAACCTTCAACCTTGTATCAGACAGATGGACAGGAAAGAACCTGCAGATGATGCTAGAAGTGCTTGGCCTTGGTCGTCCAAAGTTTCAATAGTGTTCCTCATTGCTCTAAGTAGGGCGCAAAAAGCTTTCGGTCTTAAATTTTCTGGAACACTGTCCATCTATATTACCATTTAGCTCAGCAGTACATCCCATTTACAGCAATCCATGGGTTGCACTCACAAAATCCCCTGTTGCTTCAACCAACACCCTAACCCCCCCCCCCCCCCCCCCCCCCCCCCCCCCCCCAAAAAAAAATTCATCATCCAAAAAAAAACCTCACCCAAAAGTGGTCCTGACAAAATGTTCTCGCAATCACATGGTTTCAAACTAAACCTAAGAAATTCTACTTGGCTTGTCTTAACAAAGTTACATTTAGTTTCTTGTCTTTCTACTAAATCCAGAGTGAAACATGAAACGAGCCCACAGAACTCAACAAGCACTGGATATGATGTAAAGATTTAAAAACGATATAACATAAGGTCCATGTTGGAATGAAAATTAACCGATTGACCAGCATTAAGGCATCACAGTCAGGAAATTGGGGAAGAGAAATGAATGTATGAAAACAATGCTCAAAACATCAACAAACATCACCACACCGTCGGTCACATGCCACAAAACCTCTGCCTTTAGGAATGATCACGAGAGTTCGGCTCAATTCCACCGGCTCCCATTCAGAATCCAAAGCTTATCATGAGATTTTTTTTTGAAATAGACAGAACTGATATGTACTAATATCTATTTTGAGGCGAAGCTGGGAAATGCTTCCCGAGAGATAACTTCAAGCAGCCTTCAGTAATCCACGCCTGAGTGAAACCGCGTCCAGTCAAGCGAGATCTGTGCTGAGAAAGAAAGGCTAGCTGGAAGTGATGGCTCCAACAGTTGCGCCCAGAAGCAGCAAGGTTGTTGACATGCATACCAAGAGATGGGGCCAGTCCCTCTTGAAAGCGCCAAATTCCACATGTCCGGTAAACGTTATTCAGGTAGTCCTCACGCTTCCGAGCAGCAGCGCTGTTGGTTAAACTTCACCTTGTGCTTGATGCCATCATACAGCTCAAAGTTGTAGTTCTCCAGGGTGGTGGAGGAGCGTGAGGTCAGGCCTCCATAGGAGCAGGTGCAGTACAGAAGAAGACCGGCGCACACAGCGCCTAACAGAACTCCCAGAGAGCTCATCACAATGATGGTGAGGAGAATGGGGTCCAGCGTGTAAAGCCAGGGATTATCTTTGCCCGTTGTTCGTGTTACAGGAGGCTCTGAAGAGGGTTCTACAGTGGTCCGTTCTGGGAGTTGTTCACCTGGAACAAAGAAATGCAGAGACATTTTTTATGGAAGGTTTCATACTTGAAAGGGTGCAATCTTTATTTGGGTTTGGCTGAATTGTGGGAAATTCTTCTTTTTCTCATCACTGGGTATACCAATGGAAACTAAGTCATTGTAACCAAAGATGCTGTAGAAACATCAGTCGATATACAACAAAGGTTGGTCAAGAAAGTATTATAGTCAGGCATTTTTATTATTTATTATAGTGGAATGACTACAAGGGTAGATGATTGTGCATGTTTGTTTGGTTAGTCGGTTGGTTGCTTGCTTGGCTTATGACCCTGGAAACCCAATAATCGGTAGCTGACATCATATGACATCATCGTCATATGTCATAATATATATGACAGTGGTGACCAACCATGTTCCTAAAGATTTCCCAGGAACACCAATTGAATACTTTTACTGCCTGCCACGTTCCAATGAGGCAAGATAACAGCAAAAATAACAATATACAGATATTAAACTTAGTAATAAGACATTAACTACTAAATTTTGGAATAAAAGTAGGCACTTTAAAGCATAACACTACATTACATTTACATACATACATATGTGTGTGTGTGTGTGTGTGTGTGTGTGTGTACAAATGCATAACACTTCCATGTTCACAGCTGCTTCTACGTGAGTCACATGTAAAGGATTTATTAACTCATTTTTATTTCACAAAGAAGGTTTTATTAAGTGTGTTTTGATGGGTATGGACATAAACTATGATTGCAAGCTTTTATTAAGTTTGGGTTAAATTTTTTCACTGGGTTCACTTTTTCTAGTGCGCATGTGTTAACAGGCATGCAGCCTTTTCAGTCACTCCTGCCCTTCCTGTACTTTTAACTCTTTTTTCCCCTTACTTTTACTTTTTTTCTAAAAATCTGGAGAAAAACACAACAGCATAGCACAGCATACCACCCCTATCTTACCTACACTGCTCTGGCTCCCAATTAAATTTTGATTCGAATATAAATTGCTACTTGTAACCTATAAAGCACTTAATAGTCGTGCGCCACATTATCTTAGCGAACTTCTCGTTGTTTATGATCCACTTTGATCAAAAGGTGCTGGCTGCTTAGTGATACCTCGAATACTGAGGGCAACAGCACAAAAGCCCCACAATTATTGAGTAACTTTCCAGTTAATGTTCAGGACTCAGACACAGTCTCTGTTTTTAAGACTAAGCTAAAAACGTACTTGTTTAGTCAAGCATTTTGTTAATAGCCTTTTATTAGGTAAAGGAGCAGATCTGGGGGTTCTCAGGCATACAGAGTTCTGGTAAACTGTGATGTGATGTTGGGACGTTGTCGCTCCCTCACTCTATATGCTCACCCAGGTCCGTTGACAGTGGTGTGGCTGATTGCTCATGAAGATCCATATGGGCTTAGATGTGCACTCAGAGACTGTGAAGATGTCCTTTCACCGCTGGTGATATAAACTCTTTTGCTACAATTATTTAGGACTTACAGTTGTGGTATAACCAAACAGACTACATGTTGGACTGAAATGAAGTTTGTCTTATATGGTTTGTATTTTATGGTTTCACCCAAATGAGGATGGGTTTCCCTTTTGAGCCTGGTTCCTCTCAAGGTTTCTTTCTTGTGTCAACTGAGGGAGTTTTTCCTTTCCACTGTCGCCGCGGGCTTGTTCATTAGGGATGTGTAGGAGGTTGTAGAAAAGTGTTTAAATTCCTTTTTAAACTATGTAAAAATGCTTTGTGACAATGTCAATTGTAAAAAGCGCTATACAAATAAAACTGAACTGAATTGAATTGGTATTGGACTTAAAGAAACCATGTCTACATTTTCCTGGATCTTGGCTGTTTTCCAAAAATATACAGATTCTACAATTGAACAAAGTTCACCCGGTTTGTTACTCTTCATTTAATTAATACACACATCATCAACAAATGTGCCTGAGGTGACTGAAGACTTGGTGGGAGGAGATGTGGGATAAGGATACACTTAATTATGTTTCATTTAGTAATGCAGGTAGCTGCTAAGATATGCACAGCTTATGGTCTCTAATTAACGAGACCCTTTCTAACTAAAATCTTAAGTCGTCATGGGAAACTTAAAACAACTTAAAGAAGTTACATTTATTCTGGAAAAAATGCCATTAATTACGTACCTGTATCTATGCTGCCCCGGCTGTTGAGTAGACGATTACCCCTGGGGTCCATTTTTTTAACTGTGGGGAGGAGAAACGATTAATTGAAATACGGAATTGCCCAAAGCTGAGTCCATAAAAGTCATTATCAACGATTATAAAAAGTAGATGTTGTCACAGAAATGTGAAAATGGCAAAGTTAAATAAAGGTTGCTACGTGTAATTAATAAGACAGAAAGAAGAGGAAAAGCCTGGTTTAGAAAAATAAAATTTTTATTACCACAATTTAAAATGCCATTTCCAATTCATCAAGCAAAAAATATCCTGTTCAGGTTTTGCTTCTTATTGTTTTTTTTAAACAGCACACTTATTTTAAGATTGAGGTGTAGTACCACATTCGTACAGGAAAGTGCATCACTATCATCATCATCAGCAGCAGCAGCAGCAGCAACAACACCTTTATAAACATAGGTACAGTCTAAACATCAGAACCGTCTACATAAGATGTGTGGGGTAATATATATATATATATATATATAAAACTCCGGAACATCTTGCATCATTTAGTGGTTTATCAGGACAATAGCACTTTTGTTGAGAAAGTATTTGAACTGAAGCATGCTGGATCCCAACCAAACAAAGCTGAGAAAGAGATGTGAAAGCCTGTGTGATACCAGTGTGAAGGTGGTAGGCTTCATTGTGAGCAGTCTGTTCAACACAGTGTAGATAACAACTCCGCTAGGAAGAAAACAACTGTCTGCCTGATCTACAGGTCCTGAAATGTCTAGAGAAGCGCATCATTTAATGACACAAACAGTTTTTATACGGAGATAAAAAAGTGCAGAAATTTTTTGGGTCTTTATTTTGTCCTCGCTTCTCTTGGGACAGAAAGTCTCTAGAGAAAACGCTCAGTCATTATCATGTTCTTCAGGGATATAAAGGAGGACAACTTTCAGCAGCTGTCTTAATTAGTTAATGCTATCTGGTCCACTGGCTAATTAAAAATATTAAGTGATTATAAGGCTGTACGGAAGATGTGATTAATTTAAAAGAACGTGGCAAGCCAATGCCTGTTACAGCATTGAGCCAATCAGGGCTATTGATACAGAACCACACATTTTAATAACACACATGGAAAGAATGCCGTGAAGAGTTGTGAATAGTGATGGTGGATCGGTATGTTTAATCAAATGATCAGTGAGAGTTAGGTAACATTGGGAACTGGGGATTATGCTGCAACTTGGGGTACAAGTAAGCAGAAATATACTCAGAAACTATTAAAGCTACTGGGAAACAGAACCTAGGATAGTCATGCGAGCTGGGGAATAAGAAAATGAGGAGAAACACTTGAGGTTATAGGAAGAAAAAAAACCAGAACAAAGAAACTTGGGACACCTTCAAACAAACAGAACTTGGATACTTCCTGGGAACTTGGGAACACAGAAAGTAGGAAATGTACTTGAAACTAGTAAAGAAGGACATTATTAAAGGCACTTGGAGCAAGGTTACCTAAACCCTCAAACACGGAGAGCAAGGAAATGAGAGAACACAGATGTACTTGGGAACAACGGACCTAGGAATCAAACTCAAAACTAGGGGAAAAGGATCTAGGAAATGTACTCAAGCCAAGTGAGCTAGGACACACTCGCACTTAAAGAACAAAAGAACTAGGAAACCCATTTGGAACTAGGGAACAAGGAAACTAAGAAACACACTCTAACTAAAGGAACAAGGAAATAGACACAAACCTAGGCAACAAAAACATTACTAAATGCATTCGAACATAGGGAACAAGGAAAGCAGGAAATGCATGTGAGCCTTGGGAACGCACTTGAACCTAGGGAACAAGGATTCAAGAAAATACAATTGAATTAAGAGAACTAGGAAACAGACTCAAACCTCAAGAAAAAAGGGGGTGAGGAAACACACTCACACTCAGGAAACAAATGAACTAGGAAACACACTTGATCCTACGGACATTCTAGGACATACTAGGACACTAAGAAATACATTGTAACAGAGGAACAAGGAAACAGGAAATGCACTCTAACCTAGGGGACAGGGACACTGACTTGAACCTGGGGAACAAGGACTCTAGGAGACATATCCAAACTGAGGAAACGTGGAAACAAGAAATGCACTTTAACCAAGGGAACAAGACACCAACTCGAACCTGGGGAACAACGAGTCTAGGAAACGTATTCAAACAGAGGGAACAAGGAAACTAAGAAATGCACTTGAATGTAGTAAACTCACTTGAACATAGGAAACAAGAGGTCTAGATGTATTTAAACCAAAGGAACAAGGACACAGATTTGAACCTAGGGAACAAAGACTCTAGGAAAGACACTCCAACCAAGGAAGTAAGAAAACTAGGAAACACCTTAAATGTCGATTTTCAAGCTAGGGAACAAAGGAGCTAGGAAACACGTAATCCTAAGAAACGAGGTAAGGCATTCAAAAACACTAAAAACCAGTGAATGTGGAAGCTAATGACACCCTTAAACCAGGGAAACCGTCAAAACTACATAACAAGGAAACAGGAAATAGACTTGGAACTAGGGATCCAATAGAGCAAATATTAAATACAGTTAATTTTCAGCCTCAGTGCTCATTAAAGGAAAAAACAGAAAATTCTAAAAATTGTTCTGAAAACTAACTAAGCACGTGGAGGTGCTGCACACTCTATTCATTGTTCTGGAAGATTCGGAGGCCTGCGGCATAACAAAATGTCTACCAGCTGTTGGGAGTGCACGGAGCTTGCTTCTTCACCACTACACTCTCTCTCTCGGTCCTCATTAAAGCGAGGATGTGAAGGGAAGCAGCTGGTGTTGTTTATGTGGCTTGTTGCAGGGAATAAAACACTGACAGCCGTTTGGTTGGAATAACGCACGCCTCCTCACTTCTGGCATGGAACCGAGTGGGCCTACGCAATATTTTTTTGGGGTGGGGGGTTTCTGCTGTGAAATTTGAGGACAAGGAATTAAAGTGCAGAACTCTAGTAGTCCTGTTTTGAGGTGCAGAAATCTGGCAACAGAATGTTTCCACTCTTTGAATATGAAGCACTTTGATGCTTTACTTTGACCTCGAATATGAAATGGGATTTGTTCTGTAAGATTCCTACTAGACTGTCCATCATTAAAATCAAGCTGATCACCAAACCTGAGCTGGTAAAAATATATAAAATTCTACACAAGCATGCTCACTTGTATTATACCCAGTTGCCTAGCCATAGCACACCCATTAAAGTGGTCCATTAACTGTCTTTTTTTTGGCGAAATAGTAAACAAAGAAATTGTAAATTGTGCGGTGGCCTGGCAACCCCCTTTTTTTCCTCAGTTATGTTTTCACAAAAACGTCATGCTGTATTTTAACTGTCTTTTGCTTGTATTTCAAATTTAATTCAAGTTTTGCTATGTTGAAGTCTAAGCGATGTGTCGCAGCATCATTGGACAGCCAGTATCTGAAATTTAACTGATGTCACTACATTTCGCTAAGATGTAAAAAGAAGTCAAAAATATAAATAAAACAATTTTCCTGTAATTTAGTGAAATATAGATACAGTATGGTAAGCAGGCTTGAGGCAGAAAAAGAAAAATGTTGTCCAACGTTTTTATTTTATTTATTTTTTTGTCAGTTCACCCAAATTGAGCCTCGGCATCATTGCACGGGTTTTCCCAGACCACCTCACCAATACTATCAGTCTATTCAAAGTGCAAACATTCTGCTGTAAATATTTACCCAGGATTCATTCCATTTTGTAAACCACACAGGTTGACACCAAATTTAGACATACAACATTATTGTTATTATTATTGTTATTATTATTATTATTATTATTATTATTATCATTATCTATGTCTGCAAACAACTTAAAGGATTAGGCCTGATTTGTAATCCATTCCATTATCTAGCCCTGATTTGGGACCAGTTAGAGCCGATCCCCATCTGAAATATTAGTAAGGCATCATGCCAGTCTTAGATCTATGATTAAGGTCAGTGGCTTGGACACCATGTCCACTCAGTCTCTGATGGTTTGGTAGATCAGGACCAAGAACAGGCCCAATAGCTGACAACCTGTTCACATCACAGTTAAACCTGTACTGGAAGGTTTTCCAATATGGTGTTCTTCCAGACAACCACTCGCTGGTATTCGTAGTACACAGTGTAGTTCACAGTGTCGTATCATCTCCAGCAAGTGAAGGTGCATCAAAAATACACAAAGTAAAACAACAGGTTTTGAGCAGATGCTTGTTCCTGTCCACTTTAGTTGCGTAGTTCCCCAGCAGTTGGTAGTAAGATGGAACCATGAAAATAGTTCTTGTTTCAAGCAGCTCTTACGCAGCTAAAACTTTCCAGTGGTCCTCTTCAAGAGTTATTTTCCTCTGACCTTCTGTCAGCAATGTAGATCAACGTTACCACACCAAGTCTCCTCACCAGTAGGAGTTTCCATCCCCTTTCTCCACCCAAACAGTCAACTTAGACCCCCCCCCAGCTCTGGGCATAGCACCATTTGGGAAGTAAGCACTGTGGGGACTATAGTAGGCCATGGTTGGTCGGCTCCTTTTAGCTGTCAGGCGGCGACAGCCAATGGCCATGACAACAGCAATGACCAGGAACAAGATGGCGCCTCCGCCAGCCATGAAGTAGTACCAGTTGGGGGAAATAGGTGGCACTGACAAGGTATCTACTGTTGGCTGACTCCTGCCTGGTAGGACTCCCCCTGGTGGAGAGATATACAACATGTGATAATGGCCTATGTTACTGCCGAGGCTCATTGTCCAAGCATAACAGAATAAAAATGCACACCGACAAGCCATGAGTAGGGCTCAATGTCCTTGCTATACAGGTTAGTCCTTGCTTTAAAACCACAGTTAAAGGGTTAATGGGGTAGAAGGATCAGCAATCCAATTATACACTAACCTGAGGTGTTTGTTTCCATCATGACTAGCTCTCCAAGACTAATTAAAGGCAGGGCAGCTACATGGCTTCATTCAGGGATATACATTGGGCTGCATTCAAATCAGGGGTCCAAGCAGAAAATCATGCAGTTTTATCTCTTTATGCACATTTGGAATACTTGCATGATGCCAAAAGAAAACTGCTATATATTTATTTTGAATAAAACTCCACCCTGATCCACTTGCATGGCAATCTCAAAAATTAACATATGCTCTTTGATGGCATCCAGTTTGTAACATTTGATCATTTTAATCTTCTTTAATAAGATTACTTTAAATTAATTTGATTACCCACAGTGGTTAGCTCGGGCATTCGGTGTGAACTTTGCATGTTCTCCCTGTGCTTGCGTGGGATTCCTACAGATATTCCGGTTTCCTCCCACAGTCCACCAACATGCACAGTAGGCTAACTGGACTCATTTCTTTAAAGATATATATGATTTTGAATTAAAAAACTTTTAATACATTTAAAAATTAAGCCTTCGCTGATTATTTACTATAATACCTCCCTGGAGTTACAGTTAATTTTAGCTGTAAACATCTCGGACTTTCATCAAGAATATGAGGTTCATGATTATACATGATGATACGAACGCCACTGTGCATGTTCATGAGAAATCATTGACACTGTGATGGACGAGGAGGTGAGCGTACTGGCTTGTTTACATAAAAAAAATATATATAAGTCGTGATTGTGTGAATTTGGGGTATATTGGCCATTCGGGCGTATAGTTTGAGACACAGTTGCACTAGCAGACAAATAAAATTGGAATTTTACATGAAGTACATGAAGATAACAGCAATTTGTGGTGTGATAGTTTTTATGGGGGTTTAGGGGTGTTATATCATCATACATGTACATTTTGCAAATGCAAGTATGCGTTGCATGCTGATCGATTTCTTAACTTTGGATAAAGAAATCACGAATTCAAAATAAACTCAATATTTTTGCATTTACAAATGTATTACTCTGAACTGCAAACAAGCATGTGAATACACTATACTCACACACACTTGGGCAACTTCATAGTTAAACATAAAGTTCAGCTCCTTTCACTCTATTCCATCTCTCAATGATTCAGTAAATTCTGTGGAGCCAGCTGACCTACCTCGCATTCTCATCATCGCCATTGTTGCCGATAGTCCGAAAAAAGTGTCACGTGACAAATTTGAGATGGGGTTAAACAAAGAGTTTGTATTTTTTTTTGTCGACTCGGAAATTAAATATCTATCTTATGAAAATGACCTCAACTGTATACTTAGCAGCAAAGTTTTATCTCTATCTTAAGTTCTAATATTGATTCAATAACAAAGCTACGTCATATATAGCTTTAATTAATAATAACTATTATTGTTAATGCGAACGTATTAAGGCACCCAATTGTTAGAAAAACACTTGAGGCATCCTTTGTCATTTAAATTGAATCAATTGTATTTTTTTAATTTAGAGACCGTTGTCTTTTAACATGATGGTGCGCTGATGGGAAAAGCTGAAAAGCTTGTTTTTAGAACAGATATTACTTGAGTTTTGCAATGTTGTGTCCCAGCAATAACGACATTCATGGTGACATCCGCGTAATGTACAACCCCTAACGAAAAGTGAGCATCAACCAATCATGAAAAAATATCACCCGAATCAATAAATAGACCAGAGATTTCAATATGTAACCATATTTAATGTGTTTCAGGGTGGAGGTTTCCTTGAAATGTTTGTTTGAGGTAACCCTTTTATTAATTATGTGGTAGCAGTGTTAGTTTACAGTAGGAGGATGTCCCATAAGTAAGTGTGTTGGTGTAGGGATGGTGGATGTGGATTAGCCCCCTATAGTAAAGCCAGAAGCCTGGTGCTATTTGAGTCGTCTTCATTATAGCAAGAGGAAAGTTGAGGGGCAGCAGGATTTACCTGCCACAGTGTCTGAAACCAATTACTGAACATTCAGCCAGACCTCATTGAGTCCAGTTTCTCAAAATAACTATGGTTAACACAATGTTACTTTTGGGTTTTTTTTGTTTTTTTGTTTTTTTTTCCTGTCAGATCTGCAACGTTTGCTAAAAAGAGTGCTGAGCACAGGCAAGCAATAAATAAATAAATAAAATAATCCACAAAGGAGCAATACTCAAGGGACCAGAAGACATGAACGCTGCCTCAAAAAAAAAAAAAAAACAAGCTTGTGAGGCTGTATTGTGTCATGAAGTCTACTGCTTATTAAAAATGATGGTGTCTTGTGCAAGGCTGGAAGTGCTGATTAATTTGTGATGGGTGATGTCATCTTTTCAGCTGATCTCTGAACGAGGTTAGGAAAAGCACCAACTACCCAATGGTTTACACCAAACCCATGCAAACCAGTGTTGGACAGTTAGAGACACCAGGTTTATGATGATCCAATAACAATGATGCAAGAACATAATCAAACACCCAACAAGCAATTCTTATTTAAAATAAAAACACAAAGTATGTCGCGCTTCAGGTAACAGATCCAGGATCAGTGTTTCTTCTCATAGGAGAGAAATTGAACCTCTATCATTGCCATGTGTAACTAAAACTGATCCTGGATATGTATACAGTACTGATTGTTAAAACAACTCACCGGTCATATCTGGAGGAAAGGCAGCAAATGGTTCTGAGAGCAAAAGAGAGAATGAGAGAGGGAGAGAGAGAGAGAGAGAGAGAGAGAGAGTCACTTTACAGCTTGGATATGTGCATAATGACACATCATACATTTTATCCATTCATAGTTGTATTCAATTTGAAACCAGTGCCAGGTACCATAACATGGTTGCTTCTACCTTCAACCTCCAAGGACATTCTGTTTAACCTCCAGTGTAACCATCTGGTGCAAAAATGTATGCGTGGATTTTTATAAACTTTCTACCAGAGGTGGGCGGGACTTTGGACAAGGCAGTATCTGTTAGGTTTTGGAGATGATCCGAATCAAATTGTGGCTCCAGGAATTTTTAAAGGGTTCTTTAACATGGTAAGACAGTACAATTTTAGGAAGTGTGGCATGACACAGCAGGCCCAGTACGAGGCACTGTGTAGTTTGTTTGGCCTGGCAGAGGGTTGCACCCTCAGTGTGCTCTTGTTATTATAGAAATGTTTACATATTACTACAATGAGTGCATTAATGTAAAGGTCATGGCGGTATTGCAGTTACTGTCCAAGCTGCTGTTTTTGGAATAAAAAATCAATACCTAAATAATTATAATGAGTGAATTCAAATTGGAGTAGCATGATGATGTAGTGGTTACCCTCCGGGTATTCTGGTTTCCTCCCACAGTCCAAAAACATGCACATTAGGGTAACTGGCTGTCCCAAATTGCCCCCAGCTGTAAGCGTCAATGGTTGTGTTTGTGTGTTGGTCCTGTGATAGTCTGGTGAACTGTTTAGGGTGGAACTTCACCCAGTAACGACGGAGATAGGCTTCCTGCAATCTCAATAGGATAAGGAGTTTGGAAAATGAGTAAGTGAATCCGAATAGCGAATCCTCACAGCTGGATATTCACCATCTGGTATATTACTAGTAACTACAATAAAACTTGATCAATAACTTGAACGATGTCACATTGTGAAGAAGTCAGATTTATACATTCAGTCCTATATTTACTAGACAATAGTGAATCCCTGAATTAGTGGAAATGTTGAGATCTAGTTTTAAAAAATGCTGTTTACAAATCCTAAGAAATGACGGGAACATAATGAAATATAGATTAGCATGGAGGCCCGTGAGGCTTTGTGGCCTAGTTTAGATTCTTATTTTGGGTTTGATGGCAAGTAACATATCACTCATTCTCAAATCCCTCCCCCACACACACTTCCCCGCAAAGCCCACCCCACCCTGCTTTCATGCCATGGTCTTATTTTGAGAACCAGTGCTATGGTTGGTTCTGTAACACTAAGCTGTCTTCAGCACAAATCTATCATTTTTAAAATATATATAAGGGATATAAAAAAATCTACAGCTCGTACGTGTACATTCCTCCAGTGGTGTACTAGAGCTCATCTGGATATTATCAATCCAGATGTGGCCTGTGGTGTCCTTTTCAACGAAGCCTTCAATGACCACCTTTCAGAAAATAAAATAAAAACCCTGAGTTAGTCATTGATAATCCCTTATGAACATCTAACATCATTCCACTAGCTATTACTTTGAGTCCTTTACCTGGAATTCCTTAGGAGATCGTGGTACAATGGTGCGTCCTTCCTTCCATGTGGAACCCTGGCTGCCATGGAGAGCCCAGAGAAGGGTTTCTTCTCGAAGTGGGTTGCGCAGAAGCACCCGCAGAGTTCCTTCATCTTCTAGCTGATAGGAGAACTTTAAACACAGAGGTCCTGTGTCAGGGCCCACCTCTGGACTAAAGATCCTGGCCTTCTTGCCCTGTGTCTTGGGACTAGCTTCAATGTATAGGTAGTTTCCCAGACCTGCGGAGACATAACAGCGGTTCAGCGTCCAATGCTGGAGTACTCCAAACATGAACCAAGAATGTAAACACACAACTTGAGATCTACAGATCTACTTGAAATCTACAGTGTCAGTTAATACAAACAATCTACTGCCAGTTATATTTTAATCAAACACTTGCCATTAATCCCACATCACCAGTGAATATAAACCAAATAGATTTCCATTCTGGACTGGAAGCTGCAAATTTGGTTGAGGATGACAAAGTGGTGTAGTGGTAAGCACGTCCGCCTCACGGCAAGAGATGCATGTTCTCCCTGTGCTTGCGTGGGTTTCCTCTGGGTACACTGGCTTCCACCCACAGTCCAAAGACATGCACATTAGTCTAACTAGCTGTCTCAGATTGCCCCCGGGTGTGAGTGTGAATGGTTGTGTGTGTTTTGGCCCTGCAATAGAATGGCATTTGGCTGCCTTTCAAGCAGTGTTTTACCAACAACAATAATGATCTGTTTATTAAAGAATTGTGCTGTATATTTAATCCATTTGTTGTTACATTGTGGAACATCTCCAAAACAAACTAAGCACTGTACACTTCCATATCCCTGGTGAAAGACTCGGGCTCCTTCTGGGTTGTCTGTATAACCAAGCATTCCCATGCCAATGTTCAGATACTGTCTGAGGTCTCCTCTGAGTCCTGGGCCCTTCCACGAGGATACATTTGATACTAGTAGCCAACCAGGGGGTGTCCTTGCAAGGTCTCCTGAACTACCTCATCTAGATTTGAGGGAGCAGTGGTTCTACTCCAGATCTTTTCTCACCCTGTCATAAAAGGGGTCCTAAAAAGTAGTTCCACCACACAAAAAATGAAAACATTAACTCTTGCAGGACAGGGTGTTCCTCAGGACCAAGATTAGGAACCTCTGATAAAGCCAAGCTACCCACCAGTAAAGCATCTTCCCACCAGTTTCCACATAGAGACTAACCCCAGCTCAGAATCGAACCCTGAATGTGCGAGGCAGGAATGGTACTCACTGCAGCACCGTGCCAAACTTTAAGTAACCGCATACCAAAAAAATCACTTTTTGAAATTCTCAGTGTGTGCAGGAGTATGTTAATATGACACCACAGGCATGCTAATCTACAAGCTGGCGTGGGTGGCAGTGTGTGCTCATTCTTGGGTGGTTGATTATGGGAGTTTGGGTGTAAGAGAGGTAAGAGACTCACTGCCGGAGCCTAAAGAGAGGTCCTGACTTTGGCCTTGGGTGGTGATTCTGCTGGAGGTGTGCAAAGCCCAGACGATGTCCGAACTGGGATCATGGGTCCATCCACACAAGCCTTGATCAAAATCACACAGGACCATGGAAGGTGGGGAAGATGTGCTGGAGGTTGCTGGAATAGACGAGAACACAAGAGATCAAGTAGGAAAGATAATTAACGCTTCACTTAGACACTCACTTATAATCAGTCATATCTGTTTGGATCCGGTGGATAAAAGCTGTGTGGGCTGAAAGTCCATGACTAGCCGTTGCTAACTTTGGCTCTAGCCTTTGAAGTCAGAAGACTATTTAAATCGATCAATCGGTGAAACCTTTAGTTTTTTACATTTATCTCGTTCTTTTTCTTTTTGTTAACTTTTCAGAAAACTTTTAACCAATAACTTTTGGTGTGGTTTAGCTTGCCTTACCTGACATTTATAGTACAGCACTCATTCTAACACTTTCTGTAGCGAAACCTTCATTTAATGTTTATGTGGGGAGGCCCCGGTGTTGGCACTTTTTTAAGATGGAGCAAAGTGTTTTAAAGTTTCATAGAAATATTCAGTTTTTTCACTTCAAATCCCCGAGCCCACATCTTACACCATCACCCGGAGCTAAAAGAACCGGAGCAGCAGCACGACCAACTCCTGACCAACGCACACTCCATCACTTCACTAAACTCCCAACCAACTCTGAACGAGCAAAGCGGATCAGTACATCTACAAAACCAGATGTCCAGTAATATAATTTCTCTTTCTTATAGAAGAGTCGTTCCTAGCTTATAGAAAAATGTAGTTACTCGTTAAATTAGCACCTTTTTTGTAATGGTTATGAATCAAACATCAGTTTCAATCAAGAATCGATTCTGAATCGAATCATCACCCCAAAAATCGGAATGAAATTGAATCGTGAGTTGTTAGATTCACATCCCTAATATATATATATATATGTAAAAGAAAACTTGAACAGTTCTCGATAAAAAAAAAAAAAAATTTAATTATTAAATAAAGTTATTACTTACGAGAGCTGAGTTTATGAGTTGTGCTGCTTTCTGCAGGAGAAGAACGCGGGACTGTAGAAGTTGGCACGGTAACCGTGGACATTTCTAAAAAAAAAAAAATAAAAAAAAAATAACAATGTTATAAATATTATGATGTGTTTATATATATATATATATCCTGTTTCTGTTTTCCTTCTGTGTTATCTTTCATTCTCACCCTGTTTACTGTATCAAGTGTTTTGCTTTTGTTGATTTACTTTTAAAAGAAAAGTGCCTAGTATTGGTTCACACACACACACTCACACTCACACACTCACACTCACACACACACACACACACACACACACACACACACACACACACACA
>JAOUQZ010000026.1:771064-783821 GCA_028564935.1 Neosilurus hyrtlii
GAGAGAGAGGGAGAGAGAGACACAGAGAGAGAGAGAGAGAGACAGAGAGAGAGAGAGAGAGAGACAGAGAGAGAGAGAGAGACACAGAGAGAGAGAGAGAGAGAGAGACAGAGAGAGAGAGAGAGAGAGAGAGATAGAGAGAGATAGAGAGAGATTGTTTTTATTTCAAAACAACATAATACAGATAAGAAGGATGTAATTTATTCAATAAACCAAAACAACTTGTGGAAAAATTCTATTAACTCAGTATTTTGTGTGAGAAATTGCTAGCTTTTAAAAGGAAGACTAAAGAACCAGAAATCTTTTGTAGATTGCCCCTAGCAGGTCTCGTGGTGTTGTACTTAAAGAGATTTCCGGGCAAGTTTCATTTTCCAGCTTGGGTTCTTGTTGCTTGATTAATACGTACACAGATGCTGCCAGTGCAAGATCATTCTCTTGATTAAAAAATATTTTAAAAACAATTTTTCCAGTATTTTAGCAATTTAATTTTGGCAGAATTCCGTTTTTTCATCCAGGAACTAACACCCATGCAAAATGCCAATACATTCCAGTCGATTTGCATTCACGAGATTCGTGCAAACAGTTTTACAATTAGATCTTCAATCTCAGCCTGTCTTGTGGAGAAGGAAACAGAAATTATTTAGGGCTTTCAGTGAATGAAATAAGGCTTAATCAACCAGTGGTGTTTATAATTAATGGTACAAATGCTTTCCTATATGGACCACAACACCCTGCTAATACAGAAGCAAATGACTTCTTATTGATTTGGATAGAAAGCCAGGTCTTATTACCCCTCACAGTGCAAGAGGACTGATTTACAGAGTTCCTTAAAGAGACCGACCAGAGATGGACAAGTTATAAATTAGAGAAAGCTAACCCATAAAGCAAAGTGCCAAGACTCATGTTTTGGTTGTACATGGTAATACAAATTAGCCACAAAGTAAGAGTTTATAATGGCAGAAATGTATGGTAAGGGGAAGAATCCATGTAGCCATAGTCTTTATACTCTCTTGACGATTGTGGCTTTATGTAATCCTACACACTACTAGCGGAAGTGACGGTATGATGGCTTTACATGTTGCTGAAGTTTTTCGTCACCTTGTTGATTCGTTCATTCATGCATACATTTGCCATTTAATTTTCATAGGGTTGCAGTGATGCTGGAGCCTCTCCTAGCCAACATTGATCAAAGGTGGGGTACACTAGAACGGTTTGCCAGTCCTATGAAGGGCTTACATACACGCAACCATTCACAATCACACTCCCACCTAGCAGCAATTTGGAACAGTCTATTAGCCTAATGCAAACTTCACACAGAAATACCCTTGCCAAGCCGAGGACTTAAACCGAAGACCTTCTTGGTGTGAGGCAGACGTGGTAACCACAACACCACTATGTTGCCCCATATACTCAAGAACTAGTCCAAATACTTCCTACCAATGACTGAAATGCATTGATGCTCTTTCTCTGGTTGGTAGATAAGTTAAAAAGGCCCTGCAGTCAGAAGCCTACTGTTGATCTAGTAGATGTCTACTGCGGCATGACCAAGTTTTTAAACATTTACACAATTTAATACAAGGGATGACACGGGGCAAAATAATTAAGTTGCTTGGTGTTCATCAAATGGTCAGGTCATCACATTACTGGTGCTGCAAGTTTCTGTATATTGGCTCTGTCATTACTCTGAAGAAATACCAGCAGGTTTACTATTACGCTTTATACAGGGTTCATTAAGATCAAATATGGCAATTAGATTGGCAAAACATATTCAAAAGTGACAGCCTGCTATGAGTAAGATCAGTGACCCAAAGCTAACCCAAGCTTCAGCCATAAATTACTATTGTTTCTTTAAAATAGGTGGTGAAACATGACTAGTCTTATATTCCCACTGTGTTAGGTTCACTTTCATCTTGCCTATGATCTTATCCAGGTGGCATGGGGGTTCAGCCTCACAGTAAAAAGTTTATTTGATCAAACCTCGCAGAAAACTGAGGTTCAGGGTGTACACTGCCTCTTGTCAGCTGGGACTTCCTGTGTGACCCTAATGGAGAAGCTATATCTGTTCCGCTTTTTACACCCAAGCTTACTGCCTTATTAGAGGCAGAGCATGAAGTGAATAGGAGTTCAAATCTTCCTGGAGGAAATGATAGTCCATCACAGTATTTATTTACAGGGAGCCGTTTATACTGCTGGGTGGACAGAGGCACAGTTGTGGTTAAGATCTTGCCCAGGGCTCTAAGCATGGTGGGAGTCTAACAAAGGATTCGAACCCACAACCTCTTACTCTTCAGCCCCGCACCCTAACCTCTATGCCACCAGCCCCAACCTGATGGATAACTGGAATAGATAATAAAAAACTTCCTAACCATAAATTAAACCAATGAAATTCCGAAACCATTCTGACATCCACATGCTTGCTTCACATGACACCAGCATAAACATCTCCCGCTCCTTATCGCTTCCCTCAAAATGAAAAGATAAATCACACATCTTCACTTCCAAAAAAGGAAGCACATTCTCAGATAAGGATGGCCCGAGGTGGGAGAGCACACAGAGGGGAGTGACTTGAGCATAAGGTGTAGAAAACAGGAAATGAGTCATTAAGACCATGTGGAGGTGTCAATAGCTGATAGTGAACCAGCATTCTTGAGACCTTGAGCTAAAGCGAGCACTTGACACCTACACTTACAAGTTATGGTGGAAGAGGTGAGAAGGTTATTCTGCAGAAAACATCTTGATATAGTGTAGCCTTAGCTAAGCATGTCCATTTCTGGATCTGAGAAACTTTTATTTGGGATTCTTAACATCAAGTTATATAGCAAAATAGGTGCACTGAACCAGAAGAATAATATCAGGATCTATAAATGTAAGTATTCTGGATGGTTCTGGATTTAAAACAATTTCTTAGCATAATCCTATGAGGGTCGCAGAGGCTGGAGCCTATCTCAGGCTGGAGCGTATCTCAGCCATCTCTGGGCAATGGTGGTGTACACCCTGAACAGCTTGCCAGTCCGTCACAGGGCCAACACACACAGCCAATCACACTCCCATTCACATCTAGGGGCAATGTGAAACAGCCAATTAGCCTAATGTGTATGTCTTGGGATTGTGGGAGGAAACGAGAGTACCCAAAGGAAACCCATGAACACACAAAGAGGACATGCAAACTCCAAATAGAAACGCCCTCGCCAAGCCAGGAACTGGATCCCAGGACCTTCTTGCTAATCGCTACACCACCTTGTTGCCCTAAAACATACATTTAACTGGCAAAACAAGTCGTTCAATCACTTCAACTATTAGCAGGTAATATTTACCTCAGTTCTAAAGAAAAACACTTAAGTATTGAAACATTTCTTCATCGGCGAATGCTTATATTCTGCATGATTATGGAATTGTGGGTTTCTTGGTCAACCTAACAAAGAACTAGTTTGTGGATCCAAGAAAGCGTACATTTCTGATCATACTGGATTCCAAATTATCCTTTCAAGCACAATTCCGGAGAACATTTTCCGCACCAGTCCATCATCATCATCATCATTATCATCATTATCTTTTATACACCGAAAGCTATGCTATTGGTTGAGGTGCTCACCCTGGGGCAGTCCATCCCACACATCCAGCCAGTCGTATTTGCACTCTGCCTCAGTCATCAGCAAGGGGTCGTTCTCTAGGTCAAAGGTTTTAAAGGTGAGGGTAACCTCTGTCTGAGGAGGGGCGATAATGATGTAGGAGCATTCCAGGTTGTGAGGGTACTTGTCAGGGAAGTCGGGTGACTCGATCACTCCACTCACTGCTGTGAAATTCCGGAAACAGTGTTCAGAACCTGGAAGGCACAGAAAAGAAGACATGCTGCATTTGAGCATTGTGGTGTGCATGAGATACGAGCTCCACCCCTTCTCAGTATTTCACAACAGTAATTAATTGGTAGAATCTTCATCTAGCTTTTAATACCTAGTTTGGCCTGGTTAATTTTAAGACAATTTGTTCATTTATTTAGTAGGGATTCTTGACATTTTGGTCAAAAATGACACTTTTTTTTAAAAGTTTCCATCAAGGAAATAATTTATTTGTAATTTTATGAACAGTGAGATGGCTGCCATGTGGTAAGATTTCCTGGTTTCTAGGGAAAAAACAACAAAAGAACTATTATTATTGTTTTTTCCTGCACTTTAGCTTGATATTTCATGCTTGTTTGTCCTAATATAAATGTCCATCCTTGGATTAGGAGTTATTTAGTAGTTTAAATTATTCATAACTAAAAGCTCTACAGTACACTGTAGCTAAAAGATGCAGAAACATTTTATAGTTCATTATCCTGTATACATTTCACACTCTCACCATGAATAAAATGCCGCATGAGTGAAGTGTGATGTGACTTTTTGGCCTTTGAGAGTTTGTGAGCATTCCATTCGGCATGTTCGGTGTGCAGAGAGAAAGCGCGCTACTGTTCGCCGTGCAGAGAGAAAACAAACTTAATGGGAAAGAGCAAGTAAGAACAGAGAGCAAGTGCGAAAGAGAAAAAAACTGCCAGGCTTAATGAGAGAGAACGACAGATCAGGAGGCAAAGACGAACAATAAAACCAACACATTGGGGGAAAAAGTGGAGGCAGCGGGAGCCTGTGGCTCATCAGAAATGCAAATTTATTCACCCTGAGCTCTGGCAGCTGAACAGCCCATACACGCATCCCAGCATGCCTCTCTTTGCTTTCACCTGAAGATGCAGCACATGTCCTCGCAACCGTGGCTCACATACAGACATTTGTGTCAACTATGACCAGGCCATGCCCCATGTCACAACGGCATCACCCGCCTCGGTGTCTTTCCTCATCGCTATTTACTTGTTCATTTGTCCAATTGTTTGTTTGTTTATTTATTTATTTCCCATATGGTGTCACGCCAGAGCTCGTTTCTTTCCCTTTAGCACTGAGTGGGAAGTGTGCTTGCCCACTCATGCAATAGAATACATAAACATACTCTCTCTCACACACGCCCACACACACACTCATACACAGTTTAGTTCCTGTTCTCACAGCAATTTTGATATATTCATTTTAAAAATGTGAAATATCAGCAAGACAAATTCCTGTCCAATGGCTTAGTTATGTACTGGTGTGATCTCGCTTCCCCTTTTTTTGTGGACAGAATGTGCTAGAATTAGGCCATCCTGTCCAGTCTTCTTGCATTACCATATTTATCCCCACTTTGCCTCCTGCCTCTGACCTCACTGGCCATGCTAACATCATGACACGGCACCATGACATCCACCAAACACAATTTCATTAGTTCATGTTTATGAAGATGCCAAGTGTGCTCGTTTACCCCTCAGGCCAGGGACATGCCCCCCCCCTCCTCCCACCCACCCCCAGCTTCTGGCACAGCCAATGGGATTTGGGAGGAGTGGCTGGAAGAAAAACCAGCAAGGTGTCGAGTGTGTCTGGACACTACGAATGGGTTCCTTTCTTTACTTTTTTTGTCTGTGACAGAATTTTAAAGACATTTATTTTCAAAAAAAGAGTTTTAAGAATGGTGCCTCAAAACTACCAAGCACGACTGCTATAATAAAGTAAAAATAAGTCAAAGTTTGCTTGTGGAGTTTCATATTTTATGTTTCATGCATGGAACAGGGATGTGTGGTAGCCTTTGATGTGTTATTGTGTTATTAAAAAGTAATAAGATGAACTATTTTAATAGATAAAAGTTCAAACATTTGTTCAAGACTTGTGCTAGCTGGATGCCTGACCCAGAAGTTTGTTTGACACATATAGAACATGGCACACTTCTGACATCCCTGGAGTATATTATCTTGCCTTAGCGAGCCTACAACTTTGGGTAGATGAAAGAACAGGGGCAGCTATTCATTCATTCTTAATGCTTTCCATGACCAGTGATTAGGAAAGCAATGTGGTCCAGAGTCGAACTTGCACTTAAGTGCAGGTAGCTCACATGGCTGAAGGAAATCAAAAGAGACCAAAAAAATCCAAGGTGGTGGTTGTTAAAGCAGCAGTAAGATGTATAAGACAGCATTTCGAAGAGGATAGGGAGGGTCTTGTTTGGCAGGCCCATCGTATGCAGATGTATCGTCATATCATGGCAGTGCCAATAGGCCTAAAGATGGGAAGTCTTCCAATACGAACCATGGCAACAGTGTCAGGATTGCATCATTGAGGGTGGGGCAGCATCACTGTGGCATACACTCATGGTAGAGGGTTAAAATCTGGTGTGATGGAACTAGGGCAGAAAATGGGGAGCATTAAGGGAGGGTAGGGTTTTCTTATAAGGCTGGGGGCATTAAGGAACTCTGGGGCAGAGGGGCTGTTTATAGGGGCATACAAACCAGTAAGAATAGAAAGGTTTATGCAAGAGAGATGAGTAATGGGGGTCGCAAATAAACAAGATTAGTCTGGCTATTGGGTGACAGGTTAAATCCTTAAATGCTTTTAATTCCTGCCTTCCCTGAGCTTTCAAAAGTCAGTGGGGAATTTTCCTAACCCAATTTTCTTCCAATATCTGCCAATTCCCATTTACAACCAAAGGCAAAATAGTCAGCAATCTGGGCAGGTCAAATTCAGTAAAGTGTATTTATTTATTTACTTATTTGTTTATGAATCCCATTAAAATATAATGTGCCAAAGTGCTGCCATGTTATATCAAGCTAAATCCAAAAATTATATAAAAGTATGTTAAATATATAACACAATACAATAAACAATGAAAAAAACCCCACCAGGAAATGCTAAAACACTTTCAAAAACAATGCATTGGACTGATATTTGACTACATAAATAATGAATACTTTATTAAGGTTGGACCTGTTTCCTCCAGGTACTCCCACAGTCCAAAAACAAGTAATCAGGCTAATTGGCTGTTCTAATTGCCCCTTGGTGTGAGTGTAAATTAGTGTGTATGGGTGTGTTGCCCTGTAATGGACTGGTGAGCTGTTCAAGGCTAACCCCACCTTTGCCCAGTTGGTTGAGATAGGCAATAGAATTGAGAAGGAATAAATGGTTTGGAAAATAAATAAATCAATGAAATAATTAATGAATTATCCATGTTGAGAAAACAATGTCTTTTAAACAGATATACAACAGGATAAATATGATATTCTTAAAACTGCTAGAAAGCTTTATAAGGAATCTAATTGAGGTCAGAGGTCTTGGGTCCCATAGACCATTACCCTGACCATGACCAGGCTACATGTATGGAGTTTGATCGTTAAACTGTCAACTTAAAGTTCTGCAAACTGGTGATGATCAGAACAAACATATCTGGCTTTGGCTATAGTTTAGAAGTAAACACTAAGAGTGATGGCCACAAGTTCCTTGCACAACCACATTTTCCAGTCATCCAGGCTGGATATAAACTTTAAAAAAGCAAGTAAGTTACTTTCCCCAGGGTTCCGATGGTCCAGTATTTCCTGTCCCATCTTTTGAGAGTTCAGTGACTTGGTGTTCTTGTTTCCAGAGAAGTGCAGAAAAGGCACACCTCTTGCAGGACTGCCTAATATGAAAGATCCCTATCTCCTGAAATGTGCTTCGCATCATAAACAGACACTCTGTGCACTCACTCCTACACTCTATTAGAAAAACAACTTTGAATATGACTCTTCAGCCTGATGGCCTGTGAACTTCTCCTCGTAGCTCATAAACTGCAGCATTTATAGAACTCCTTTGCCTGAAACATGACATCCGAAAATAAACAGCCATCTTCTTTTATTCCCTCCAAAGCCTGGAAAGTGGGAACAGTGTCAAGCGGCAAACATATGCTGACCATACGCGATGACGCAAACACACCCACATGCACTTCACTATGTCACCAAAGTGCACACCCATACACTTTTCATGTTGTCAGCAGGCCAGGAAAAGAGCACAGTTTAATTTTTTCCCAGCAAAATAGCAAAAGCAGTTCAGGTTTGTCAATCACTCATGTAGTAATGGACCACATTATGTGAGTGGTTAGAAGCAGTGGCTCGTAACAGGGCTTGACATCACCATTTCACAGAGGCACTGATGAGTCATTCCCATATTTTCTGTCTATTTGGAGGTCTTCAATTAAAAAAAAGGCATGATGCTAAGCTTGTATCATCTATCTGCAGGTTTAGATTAAGTAGAACAATGGAGTTTTTTCTAAAGAAAGCTCACAGGTCCTAAATTGTTTCTAAATTGTTTCTCAGTTTGTGTTCCTGCTAGATCCCATTAATCAGGGCTGGGAAATTATTTCATGGTTGAGAAGTCCTGCCATTGACTGTTCAGTAACCATCCAGCCACAGAAGTGTTAAAGAACCTTCAGAGAACTTGCATCACCTTTGCACTAATGGCATTATTTTTAGCGGAGCTCCTGGGCGGAACCCATAGACAAGGAACATGAAAGTCATGGTTGTCCTATGTCCATGCCATAGAAAACCCTGCTCAGACTCGTACAGAACAAAAACACAAGCTAAATCAGGTAATCAGACAAACCCTTACCAAATAAAACAACATTGAACACTAACTGTAACACGGAACACAAACTCATTAAATGGATAATTAAAATAAAAAGACAGAACATGTCATACAAATCAGCTAGTAAAAGGTGGCGAAAAGAAAACTCAATGATAAACTTTCCTGCTTTCACTCCAGACTGTAGTCAGGAAATGCAGGCGGGTTTATATTTATTTATTTCCTCCAGTGCTGAAGTTGATTTGGCCCTTAAAGGAGCTGCACTACTCTTACAACACCCGCCTTGAACGCCTATCAATAGAATTATCAATCAGGTGCATTGCCTTTAGGTAGGGCCTAAATCTGTATATTACACTTTGTGTTGCACCCTAATGTGGGTTTTACATAGACCCATTTAACAGCACGTTATAGCCATTTCAGAAGATAAGAAGCCACATAACTACCCAAGAACTTCTGAGTTACCCAAGTTCAAGGTACCTAACTAAAGATTATGGATCTTACCACTGACACCCATGACTGCATTTGTTAGTAACTTGTCCCAGCACCGTCAGGGAACTCTTAAAGTTTCTATTTAACTTCCAATCACCAATCCAATCCGAGTGAAACCCATTAAGGAAGTGATGAAGCCAAACGAACTCAAAGAACCCCTAACGCACCCTTTCCTAAAGCAATATTATTGCCACTTGTAACCGTACATGTTTGTGATTTTATTCTTTAAAAACAATTCTACTCATTAAGCTGTTTGATTATTCTAGAGCAGAGCTCTTCAACCCTGTTCCTTGAGATCTACCTTCCTGCAGGATTTACCTCCAACCAAAATGTAACAAACCTTTTATAGCTATAGTGAAAGATTAGGGTTGAAGCCTTTGCAAGTCTTCGGAAAGGTAGATTTTCAGGAACAGGGATGGAGACTCCTGCTCTAGAAAGACCCATAAAGGTTCTACACCTGCTGATACAACAACAAGGTTTCCCCAATCTAATTGGAACCCACTGCAAATTAAAAAGCAGTAACCATTCCTAATGATAGCCAAGACCATGTTTGTGTGGTAGCCTGTTTCACTGCTCTTGGGGAACACTTTATGTACAAAGGTTCTACATAAGCCCATGCAAAGGAAGTGCTTCTCCAATCCAAATGGAACCCACAAATATAGCTGCGAATCTGTGATTTCAGAAACCCTGAGAATACCTGAAAAACCCTTTATCTAACTGAGAGGGTTGGATGTTCATCCTGACATGCATGACCATATTTGGGTTTGTTCAGTTTTTAAAAACAAATTCCTCTCCTGTAACTTGTTGTGCGGTGCCACTTCACCGTCTGGCATCAACAGACTACAAGCAGAATGTACACCTCCCCAGGGATGGGAGATCAGAATCCAATTATATGGGCATTCCTTGCATGTTTGCAGAAGGATGAAAAGAGTTAAGCATTTAAACCAACCCCCAACCCTCCCTCCTTGCGTCGCTTGCTTCTCCACCCTCCCTTTTCCCCTAAACTCAGTTTATTTTCTTCACCCTCTTCCCTTGATGTTTAATTGGTCTGGGATTGCATTGTGGTAATTTTATGCGGACATGGAGCACTGCATCTGACTGGCGTGCTGTGGGCCTGAGGTTTTATGACCTTTTGAAAACGAGGAAAGGTTTGCTCTGACAAGGGTTTTTTTTTTTGTTTAGATATTTTTGTTTGGGTTTTTTTTTTTTGTATAATGAGGCTTACTGGAAACATAGTGATTATAACTCTGAAAAAAGAGATAGTAGGAGTTAGTGAGGGATGGGTAAAATCTCAAAGAATCATCTGAAAAAATCTTAGACATCCAGTATGGTAAATCTTTGCACAAAAAGGGTTCCTCATGACTTGCTTTGAATTGTTATTGGTTCTAGGTTTCTAATGACCCTCAACTCAGAACCTGGAAGGATTTGTTGTCCTTGTCCTTACAGGCTAACTGGAACCATTTTTGGGCTGTAGCCAAGTGTAGCTATAGTATACACAACGTATCATGGCACAACGCATCATCTTGTGTAAATAAGTAGCCATTAATCCTGACCAAGAGTTTCCTCCAGGTTCCCAGGTTTCCTCCCACATTTTAAAAACATGCCAGAAGGTGAATCAGTTATGCTAAACTGCTACCTGCAGACGCATCTTTTTGTAAGAAAGAGAACTGCACCATCCTTCCTTCCTTCCCAATTTTGAGCTTTTGAACTCTGGACCATAGATGGCTGGTAACACTTGCAGCTTAGTAGTACTGTGGCTTGAACTGCCAGCATTCTAGTCAGTAACTCAGAGGCTTAACTAGTGCCCATAAACTCATTCTCCCTGAAGATCATCACATTCGCTTACCAGTCTTGTGGATCTCGTAACGCAGTGAGAACCCAGCACCCTGGTGAGCATAATCAGAGACAAACTTGATTTGGACTACGGGGCCAGTGGAGATGATGGCTGGGGGGGCAATGTTGCTGCAGTGCCTCCCCAAAAGTTCAGCCGAGTCTGAGTTCCCATCTCGAATCTCAATGAAGTCATACCTGAAAGAGAAAGCAACAATCTTCCTAGTATACATTTTCCTTTAGGGTTCAATACATATTTTTTTCTGTATTCCTGTGCGCCTTAAATTAGGTGTTGTAGATATATCACCTTACACTTCAGAGTTCATCTTGTCACAAAGTAAAAAAAAAAAAATCTGTCTCTTTTAACAACCACACTTTAAAAATACCCAGCCTGAGGCTTTACAATAAATTCTTTCCGTTTGAAAAGACTTTAAAGATATCCATTAACTAGTAAATATCTGAGGTCTTTTATCTTCTATTATCAGTTCATTTTGGATGAATATAAAGGTTTCCTGGTGAAAAAACTCAGCTCACATGCTTAGGATCACTTAGTCACCTGTTCTACATCTTGTTTTGGTTCTTCATCTGTTTACAATAACAATAACTAGACTGCATGGCCAAAGGAAATATCTTGTGCATGTGTGATAACTTGGCAGAGCAACACTAATTGTTACAATGTGGAAAAGTCTGAGATTAGGTTTTAAAAAACAGAAGAAGGAATATGCTTTCAAAAGAAATAAAAAAAATGCTGATATTATTAATATCATGGCGCATGGTGCAGGGTTCATGAACACTTGTGTACAGCAGTAAACAAATGGCTGATTTCATTTTATTTCCAAGACATACCACTATATTTGATTTTTATTTAATATACCTGGGGCATGAATGGGCCCCTTTAAGGACAGCTTCAATGAATATGACCTGGGATCACCTTTGACCCTTGGCGACCAGTTGCCTTCCCATAACAAAAGCACATTCCTTGCTCGTCAGTTAAAAACCAAGATGAAATACAGCTGTCTCGAAACCATTTCATTCTATCATTTCCACACTGTCTTGAAATATTCCATTACACCTCACTGCTGTTGAATCCTGTAATCTGTTTGGATAGAAAGTGGGAATTCTCTACAGCAGCAAATCTGACTTTTATGATGGTTTTAAAAAGGGATTAAATGTTTTCTGCAAGATAATGTTTATTTTGCATTTCATAAAAAGTGGGAGGAGTGGTAACTCCACTCTATCACCAGCACATGGAGGAACATTTTGCGTAAACCAACACTTTGTACGGTGCCTTCCTGTCTGGGTCCTCAAATCGTCATTGACAAACTAACCTTAAGCAATTTTCAAACCGCATTGGAGCACTCCTTTCACCATTTAACACAAGTCCAAAATCGAACATGGGCCAAAAAAAGCTCTTTGCTTTTCTACTCACCACCAATTAGCTTCATGTTAAAAAAATGATAACCACAAAGTCCTGAAGATAGCCCAATCAGGGATTCATAAAGCCATTATCCCCTTATTTATAGCATATATCTATTGATTTCTTGTCCCAATAACACTTTTAAAAAGCTTCACTTCCCAAGAAGAATGATCCCCTTCAATCATTAGCTCGCATGCTAAAAATAAGGCATCTGCAAACACCATCGAAGACAGCGAACCAATTAGGAATGGACTTTATGGAATCAGAAATTCAGTATAATATTTTTACTGGGGAGTAAGTGTTGTACCCTGCCACCCCCACACTATCACCCCATCACACCGACCCCATCGCAATATCTTTCTGGCAGTTGGTCATGAGCTTTACCCCAGTGGTGAAATGTGTACGGGGCTCCAACAAGGCCAAAACAGGATGAAGTCATGACAAGACACATTTTTGACCTCCTTCCACCACCCCCACCGCACTCTTCTGCTGGCTGATACAGAACTGCTGGCTCCAGCACGTCACCCCAGGAATGTGTGTGTGTGTGTGTGTGTGTGTGTGTGTGTGTGTGTGTGTGTGTGTGTGT
>JAOUQZ010000026.1:784524-795946 GCA_028564935.1 Neosilurus hyrtlii
CACACACACACACACACACACACACACACACACACACACACACACACACACACACACACACACACACACACAGTGAGGATAAAAGCCTGTAAACCATGTGCAAGAGTAATTAGGTTGTAATTGATTTTGCTGAGGCACTCGGCCGGCGTGGATTAGCAGTGATGAGCGAGTGTGTCGAACTTGAATATTGACCGACTCGCGCCGACTCCTTGGGGCTTTGATTGCTATGGAGAGCACCGCTTGATGGTGGGAACAGAAGAGTCGGGAAGTGTACTCAGTGTTTAAAAAAAGGCGATGATCGTACGTTTATTCCGCCGCCTTGATATCGATTTCACGCCATGCTCGACACTTTCAAAAAAAGGAGGGTAAGCATTTCCCAGAGTACCTTATAACCTTTGATTTCGCACACAGTTGGTTTTTAAAGATGAAACTGTCATGCATGTATGCACAACATGATGTAAACACGACATTTCACGGAGAGACACTTTATTTCCCCACTTTCCCTATTTTACTTTCTTTCTCTCCTGATTCCTATTACTATTCCCTCGATTCAGCTTTCTTCTCAGCTGCTAATTGCCTTTCACACCTTCCCTGTTTTTCAGATGTATTTTTACGCCTCATATTCCCAAGCCACCAGGACCTACCCCTCAAGATCCCATTTGGATGAAGATCTGAAATAAAAACAAACATGGTGTTTCCTATCTTATTATCTCGAGTATTAGGTGTTGGTTGGATCGTTGTGTTGAGTATTTCCTACAATACACCATCTCCTGTCATCACTAGGAAGTGAACCCGGCTCATTAGTCTTTCAGCTCCCTCATTGTCGTCTGCTTCATACATCACCATCAACCAGCAGGTGTATCTTCCCTTCTAATCTCATAAATACAGCTGACTAGAGCAACATTCACTTAGACCACACAAATAGAAAACTTAGATCTCCCTTATCAGTCTTTACAACTTGGCCACTAAGCCTAGATTCTGATCGTCACCTTGGTATCGTCCCTGAAAAAATGTCAAACAAAAAGGAATTCACCCTCGTTCCCATTTCAGTCATGCTTTTAAGAGTAACGACTTCAGGACCCCTTCCAAGTCCGGCCGACGGCCAGTCGAGAAGCTAAAACTGAAATTAAATAAAGCTAAGAGTCTGCAGAGGAAGCCGCACGGCCGTCCTTCAGGGGCTCGCCTAATAAGCTATAAGTGCCTCTGAAATATTAAGTAGATGCCGGGGAGCATTCCTTAGGGAAGGGAAGAACTGCCATCTTCAATCCGGCCGGGAAACGAATCGCATTCTCTGTCCGATACAGAGCCGACACTTACAGCTGAGCAAGGCAGACCACAGAAACAAAAGCCTCAGTCTTTCACAAGCAACATCGATTGTTCAGACAGGGCAACTCGTATGGAGGATGTCCTGGCAATTTCTCTAGAATTTTAAATCTGTGTTAAATCCATGTAAAGACTTACAGTATCTCAGGGCTTCAGTCATCAAGGCTAAAATATTTAGTAGCTAATCCACCAGGCAGTTGCTGCTCAGTTCCTGACTGGTATAACAGCTAACACAAAACAATAATGTTAACTACTTAGGAGCAATAATCAGATTATACTTAATACACACTTCATGGAGTTAAACAAGCTTAGTTGAGCTACATATATACCACAGGTACCGTTATATCTGTGATGCATTAGAATCTGGCTACATAGCTGATAGTGTCAATAATTCCATTTCCGGTTTGAAAATCAAAAATTTGGCTCCATAGAATTGTTTATCAGATCATCTAGTATAAGCCTGCAAAGGGTCTTTTGTCCAGTCAGTTATAACACAGGAGTAGGACTTTGGAGAAAGTGAAAAACCTGACCCCATAGAATTGTTGGCACTGTCACATAATAAAGCATTGCCAAATTTCATTTGATTCTGTTCATGTGTTATGGAGCAGTTGGACTCAAAATCAGTCTCTGTGGAATTCTCGCTATTGTTTACAAGAATAAGTCTGCCAACTTTCATATGATTTTGATCGCGAATAACAAAGGAGTAGGACTATTAGAGCCGCCACCACCAACAACAACAACACGGTGACAAAGAGTTTGACACCGGATACCTCCAGTAAAAGGTGTGAAAGGTGTTCACTGCTAGACTCACTCTTTACAATCCTAGCTTGCTGATTTTATACAAATCTTGTTAGAAAGCAACTTTATTTTCCTAGCCTTGACTAGAGTTATGCGACGCCAACAACACAAACCACTTTTACCTTGTAGACATGTAAACGGCCTTACTGACTACCCTATATGGAGACTCTCGTTGATTTCCTGATCATATCATTAGCCAGCGTTAATAAGTAAGCTAACATGGCAGCAATGTTGATGTGCTTCTTTAATGTTTCTATAAAGATCATATACCATGTGTTTATGGTAACTGATGACCTGGAAATATAGCACATGGTCTATTAATTGCTTGATATTCATGTTACGTGTTAGGTTTAAACAAACATGACCAAAAGAAACCACTGTTGTGAAAACCAATCAGACGTAAGGTTTATTTATTCTATTGATTAGTAAGGGACTTAAAACTTGGCAATAAAACACTTAGCTTAAATAACGCAGTATTGTTGTGAGCTTTCCTGGCATAAAAACTCATTTTTATGCATTTGATCTTCTTAGAAGTTCTAACCGACCTCTTCAAGTTCAACTTTCTTCATTGCTGAACGACGCCTCATACAGTAAACAATTTGCTCCCTGGGAAGCCTAATGTGTCACTTTCATTTGGTTTAAGATGCAAATTGATGTTTATATGATAAATAATCCAGGTCAGGACGAGCATGAACCTTGAGTTTAATTTTAGCATCTAGCTAAACACTATGACCCCTTGAGAATGTAACTTTAGACAAGCTACTGTTTAACATAATCCACTACTTATAAACTATCGACAGGCTGACATTAACTCTGATGCTTGATGTAATTACATGTCATAAGGATCATGTGCCGGTTATGTATTCAACCACAAGAAAGAAATCTTGAAGAAGAAATGTAAGCGTATGCGAAATGTAATCAAGCAATAATCAGGTGACCCTTAACCTTTATGTCTGTGACCAGTGACCTATCTGGCCATGACCTCAGCGTTTTTTAAGGCACATGAGCAATTGATCTCACATTAGAGCAATCGATCCCAGTTCCTTCTTCCCACGTTGAGGAGGAGTGAGATTACACTCAAGAGGTGATAGATTAGCACCTCCACTAAATATGGACATGCTAACAACAAGCATGACCATGAGCTTGCAAACTAATAAAGACTACCGTGATCATTTCCTGTCAGAAATCTACTCTTTAGCATAAAACTGTTCACAAAGTCAGGTGGTCTTGGCAGATTTTCCAACATGTCAGATTTTTTAGATTGATCATACACTTTGATGTTTTGTTTGACAGGAAACCCCAAAAAAAATGTAATGTTCTTCTGATTAGCATGTATCAATGTATCAATTTGTATATTTCAGTTGTGCAAAGTTGCTTTTTGACAAAATTGAATCAAGGTCAATTTGGGCCAGAAATCTTACTGAAATTTTTCTTTCAGCCAAATTAGAGCCTGAATCAGCTTTTCAACTTGCAATGTTTATATTTTCGCTTTTCCTCTACTGATAGCTTGCTTCTAAAATTTCTAGTAAGGCAGCAAACCAAAAGCATTCTATTGACAGTGAAAAATGTATTTCTTTTCCATGAAGTGTACAGAGAGATACATTTTATACCTCATTTGAACTTAAAAATGATGCGGCTTAATGTGATAAAAATCCAAAACACCAGCGACCCCTGTTTCCATTCAGGAAGTCAATGGTGAAATGAGGATTACAAATACCTTGGAGTTCATATTGACAATAAACTGGACTGGGTAAAGAAAACTACCGCACATTACAAAAAACACAATTTTTTCGTGGCAGCTAAGGTTGTTTAACATCTGCCGAACATTGCTTAGGATGTTCTAAGAGTCTGTTGTGGCCAGCACTATCCTCTATGCTGTTGCATGCTGGGGCAGCAGGCTGAGGGTTGCAGATGCAAAGAGACTGAACTTACTGATCCGCAAGGCCAGTAACGTGGGGATGGAGGTGGACTCTCTGATGGTAGTGTTAGAGAAGAAAATTTTGTCAAAAATAAAGACAATACTGAACAATACCTCCCACCCAGTTCACAACCTGCTGATCAGTCAAAGGAGCACGTTCCGCAAAAGACTGATATAACCTAAATGCTCCACTGAACAACACAGAAACCATTCCTATCTGTGGCCATTAAACTGAATAACTCTTCCATACAGCAACAACATCCACTGTAATACATTACATATTATAGTGCACATTTTACACTACATTTACTATTTATCATATTGATAATGCTGAGATGGGCGCCAGCCTCCCCGCGACCCTAATTAGGAATAAGCGGTTCAGAAAATGAATGAATGAATGAATGAATAATACTGAACATATTACTCACTGTCAGGATTCATTCTGTATATGTTTATATAGACATTTGTAACTTCTTATTTTAGACTTATATCTATCTATCTATCTATCTATCTATCTATCTATCTATCTATCTATCTATCTATATAAATATAGATAGATAGATAGATAGATGTGTGTGTGTGTGTGTGTGTGTGTGTGTGTGTGTGTGTGTGTGTGTAATTTTACATCAATAAATTAAACTTGACACCAATATCCAGCAACATATCATCGATATTTTCTCATTTCTTTTATAAATAAATGAAACCACATGATTGGCTTGAATGATTTCTCTAGTGCACCAATCCTATGACACAGCTTGCCTAACGTTCATCTTATATTGTCATGAGTGTGCCTCAAACCCAGTTAGCATGCGTTGCTTATTTATTCCGAGAGCAAAGCTAGCACAAAATCTGAAGACATAAATCAAATGCAGACATTAATTTGCTTTACATCAAAATGAAAATAAATTTGGACAAGGCCACTCCCAGAAAAGGCTAAAAGATAATTATTCTTTGAGATTCATTCGGGTCTGAAAGCTGGACTAACACCTGCATGCTAATATGCCATTAGTGCATGGTGCACTCTGTGTTTGATAGAGAACGAGAGGAATACAATAACAGGAGGAATAGCGCGAGGTGTGGGTAAAGGCATTGTTTCCTGTAGAGAATCCACCTGCCCGACTTTATTCCCCTGCCGTGAGGAATAAATACCTCGAACACGACCATCAGCGAGGAGGAGCGTGATTGATAATGCAAGTGACAAGCGTTCACTGTGGAAGAATGAGAAAAAGGAGCGAGGGGGAAGAAGAAACAACGTAACGCTGTTGAGATAACCAAGAGAAATCTCGGTGTTCTCCCCCTTCCCTGCAGTGAGGAAGCCTGCAGAGATCACATTAAAGATATAGCCTAATATTTCATCTAGCGTTTTTATTGCATCTATTTCACATCAATCTGCTTACAGCCCCTCGAGGTGAAAGCCATTTGGCGGGTGGCCCAAATCTTCTGGGACCCGGGCCACAATTGAAGTGGCCTCATGGACAGACAGCGACAGCTTATGCAGCTTGGATTTAAAAAATAATAATAATAATAAAGGTTTTCTTGGATGGATGAGTATAAATTAGGTTATAGCGCTTGAGAAATCGGGTCAGCTTGACCTTGGCTTAAGGGGCCTCGAGTAGCGAACCTACTCTTCAGAGGGAAAACTTGCGAGCTTTGGAGCGTAAAGTGAATGCAAATGATCGAGCCTACAATATAGGTGTGTGTGTGTGTGTGTGTGTGTGTGCACATGTGTGTTCCTAGAAACGGTAAGGCAGATCTATCAATCATGCGGTGTTACAAAGTGCTGACGATGACTCATTGTGCAGTGCGTGGAGGGAGGAGGGGATGAAAAAAACTCAATCACTTGTTTGCTTTCAGTTCAGTGCAGCTTGTACAATATTTTGGAAAATGACCACTCAGGTTCAAGCCCCACTATCAACGAGTTCTCACTGCTGTCCCCCAAGTGCAGCTACCTGGGTTATCAAATGATGGCCATGTCTCTCACTGTCTATGGAGAGAGGCATGTAAAAGAACCATTGCTGATTTTCGTTAAGATTAGGCTGCATTTCCATCAGCGTGTTTCTGTCCAGAATGGCTGGGTAGCTGTCCAGGATGTACTCTGCCCTCGCCCAGAGTCAGCTGAGATGGACGGCAGCCTCCCCGCAACCCTAATTAGGATTAATGAAAATATTGTGTAGTTACCCGGTCCCAACATCCACACTAATAATGATAATAATCTGTTTTGATGTTTTTGATTTGCGGATCAAATGGATGGACATCATATGTGATGATAAAGCAGGACAAAACTCTGGCCCTGTATAACCCAGAGCTACCACAAAGTAACAAATTTATACTTTTAAAATAATGTTATTGGTCACTGTAATTAGAAAGGGATTAAATATGTGTGATTTGGTTTGTTTAAAATCGACAGTGAAAATGTCAGCCATGTACATACCAAGCAAGTAATTATTATCTTTGGCGTGCGCAACACGTAAGATACTGCGACACTGCAGGAAATTGTGTCTGTCCGCAGTCCATGAGTGAGCACTCGGTCCTTGTAAGTTATTAGATTTGGTGTGAGCTACATATTGTTCATATTATTATTACTAGACATTTGAGAGCTTACAGAAATTTTACTAAAGTATTATTATAATAATCGTTACATTTACATAGACAGGAACGTTCCAATAGGTCTAACACCGGGATCTAATTACATCATTACAAGTTCGGCTTCGTCTTCAAGTTAGGCAGAGCATGTGAGTGTCCGAGTACCCATAATACACGAAAGGTCAGAGAATGCGTGCGTTCGCTCCACCAGTCATTATAATATTTATAGGTTTTATAATGTAAAATCATTTATGTGGGTGACACAGTGTATTGGTTAGTATGTTCACCTCACAGCAACAAGGTCCTGGGTTCGAGTCCCAGGCTCAGGGTTTCTGTGAGGGTTTCCTACGGCTACCCCAGTTTCTTTGAACAGTTCAAAGATTCGTACATTGGGATAACTGGCTATTCCAGGTTGCACCTAGGTGTGAGTGAGAGTGTGAACTGTTGTGTGCTCAGGTGTACCCCACCTTCACCTAGTCTCAGCTTTGTTTGTATTTTTATATTTTTATTAATATAAATGTATTTTATATTAATTGAATATTTATATTTTCATTATTTACTATAATATTCTTTATTGATGTAAGTGCATTTTATTTTATTTATTCTTTATTATTGTTTATGTTTAGAAATATAAAATTCCAAATATAAACATTCACTCAACCATTCATTTTCTAAGCCGCTTAATTCTAACTAGGGTGGCGAAGACTCTCAGCCGACTCCGGTCGAGGGCGGGGTACACCCTGGACAGCTCGCCAGGCCATCAAAAGGCCCAAAAATAAACGTCATATTGAAACTCTAATGTTAGGGTTTATTTCTTTTTTGGTAAAAATCCAGTGAGTTTTTGGCAATTGGCCAACAAGCAGTTCCCGACTGCATAGCTGTATTCTGTATTGTTTCTCCTAAAACCTGAAACGCTGAAAATGCTAATATTGTTCTCTTTATTTTCTTGAATAAATTAGCATAAGAAAAAGATATAATATTTTTTAATAATGTAGGGGTGTAAACAACAAATGAATGGTTGTTTATCTGAGTTTTAATTGTAACTGTGGAACTGCCAGCATACAGCTCTGTGTGTGATGGAAAGCTGATAATATTTCAACAGTACAACGCTAAAAATAAATAAACGCTAATGCAATAATAAAGCAATTACTGTATCTATGCATGGCAACGTAGTTACAGACTGAAACAGAGTTCATACTTGTGCGTGTGTGTGTATGTGTGTGTTTGTGCGAGTGTGTGTGTGTGTGTGTGTGTGTGTGAGAGAGAGAGAGAGAGAGACAGAGAGAGAGATGAAAAGTTAAAATGACTCTGCGTATTGGCTTACATGTGGTGCATGTGGTCCACTCAGCCTCCTCTGCACTTTTTTTCAACAGCAATCTTCCCGACAGCTTAATTTCACACGATAATAAATCAATCACAAGCCACAATCATGTCCAACACTTGGTGCCTGGGAGGTTCATTTATAATTCATTACAGACATATAAAGTCAGATTTCAATTGTATTTCCATGCCACAAGTATGAGACGTCAGTAGACTGGATACTGGAGGAGCTCTAAGGTCAGGGTTTTTGGAAGGCCTCTAGCCTTTCTTAGCTGACCCTGGACGAAGGCGGGGTACAAACTGATCAACTCGCCAGTCCATTGCAGGGACAGAACCCACACAACCATACATACTCTTACTCACACTATGAGTAACCTGGAACAGTCAATTATCATAATGTGCATATTCTTATCCATAATGTGCATATCTTTCAACTATGTTCAACCCAGAGGAAACCAGGTAAGCACAGGGAGAACATCTTCACACAGGAAAGCCTGGTACTCGAATATCAGGCCCTTCTTGCGGTGAGGAGGACATGCTTACCACTACACTACCGTCCTGCCAGACTAATGATCATTGTGTATTTATTACTGAATAATATATTTATTATTTATATTTTTTACTTTCCAATGGCTGAAACCACATATACTGATGAAAGCTCTGACACTTAAGACTCCTTTCATGAATATTCAGTAATCATCTCTACATTGTGTGTCTAACATACAATCTCCTCTCAGAGAACCATCTGACCAATCAGAATGGAGAGTGCATTCTTACATCAAGTTCTGTGGTCGAAATTGATCCAGTGCATTTACGTGTTAAAAATGTTTACCATGTGCAGAAAACATATTGATCTCTAGCACTTTCTTCACCACAAGACCTCAGAAACATCGCTCTTTAACCAGGAAACTTAACAAACACTCCCACAGGCTGTTTTCAGAGCTCTGCTTGGGACCATCCTTCATAGCAATGAGCAATTTCTTTTTCCTCTCCAAACTTCAAACGTTCCAAAAACGTATATGCACACACATGGAACCAGTCCAAATGGCTAATGCACAAGCTGTATTGCAAAGATGAAAGGGTGGCTTTCATTTTTTCAGTCATGGTTTTGTTGTCTTTCTGTCAGTCTGTCTTGGACACAGGAAACCCACACTCTGAAAGCATTAATGCATCCAAAGCTCCATTTGTTCCATTTTTATAAATAAATAAATAAATAAATGTGGAAGATTTGGTGTGGCTCAGAGCTGTAATATCATATTCAGGATATCTTTCAATCTTCCTGACCTGCGGACACTGGAACTCTATATCAGGAGAGATGTCCCACCATTTTTATTATACTTGCAGGCCTTTTCGATCCAAGACTTTTATTCAAATCAAATATAAATCAGAATATCAGCTTCACAGTTTGTATTCAGGTACAAATAATCAGACAAACCCTACAGAGAACATTAATAAACCAAGCAGTCCAGAACAAATCCCTTTAAACAGCACAAATCAAGCAATATGGCCGCAGATGTGATAGTCACCGTTCTCTCTCAGGCAAGGAAAAAAATCTCATTAGTGTTGCACTGCTTATAGAAAGGGAAAGCTAAAAACCAGTCCTTCGTCTAAAGACAGCTGCACCGTATCCCTCCGTAAGCCTTTTAGGTCTGCTCCAAACCCTATTACATGTCTCTTGTCCCTCCTTCATCACACATTCCCTCTATCCTCCTCCAACCCCTTTCTTCTTGAAGTTTATTGTCGCCTTGTCCTCATCTCCTGCAACACCCCCTCCTTTCACTCATCTTGCACATTGCTCCTTCTTCAGCCTTTCTGTATGTAAGTGCATGAATATATATATATGTAAGCATTTACATACAGAAAGGCTGAAGAATATATATAAAATCCAACAGTGTTCCACTTTAAGCCTTCTCCATCATTTTCTGCCAAGACTAAAAATTGCATGTTTTCACAATAATGTGCATCATGTAAGCTATTTAACTTGGATCTGCTAAGAGGTACTTCAGTTCTGTCAGGTTACAAGAAGGTAGACAAAATAGTTACACATCTAAAGAACCCTTAAAAACCCATTTTTATTAAAAGCGGGGCCACTTGACCAAGCCATCTTACCTATTACGCGACAGCTATCCACCAGTAATGGTGAATGCTGTCAGTAAGCATGAGGGTTACCAGTAAGGATGATGGATACCATTAAAGATCAAGGCTATCAGTAAGGGTGAAGACAAACAGTCTTGAAGGCTTTCGGTTAGGATAAAGGCTGTCAATCAGTCTAAAGGCTACCAGTAAAGATGAAGGCCAGTAAGAATTAACCTTACCAGTAAGTGTGAAGACTTCCACTAAGGGTCAAGGCTACCAGTAAGGGTGAATGCTGCCAGTAAGGGTCAAGGCTACCAGTAAGGGTGAATGCTTCCAGTAATGGTCAAAGCTACCACTAAGGGTGAATTCTAACACTAAGGGTCAAGACTACCAGTAAGGGTGAATGCTAATAATACGAGTCAAGGCTACCAGTAAGATCGAATGCTAACAGTAAGAGTCAAGGCTACCAGTAAGGGTGAATGCTTACACTAAGGGTCATGGCTACAAGTAATGGTGAATGCTACCAGTAATGGTCAAGGCTACCAGGAAGGGGGAATACTAACAGTAAGGGTCAAGGCTACCAGTAAGGGTGAATACTAACAGTAAGAGTCAAGGTTACCAGTAAGGGTGAATGCTACCAGTAATGGTCAAGGCTATCAGTAAGGGTGAATGCTACCAGTAAGGGTCAAGGCTACCAGTAAGGGTGAATGCTACCAGTAAGGGTCAAGGCTACCAGTAAGGGGGAATACTAACAGTAAAGGTCAAGGCTACCAGTAAGTGGGAAGACAACCAGTAAGGACAAAGGCTAACAGTAAGAGTAAAGACTACCAGTAAGGGTGAATGCTACCATTAAGACTAAAGTCTACCAGTTAAAGTCTAACTCATGCTTCCTTCAAGACCTATGAAGCCAGCCAGATTTTATTGAACTGCTGTGTCACAGGGAAGCATAACACACTTGGGAACAAGCGCTCTCCACCTCCTATCCAAGCCCTTTGATTGACAGGTGAGAGACGATACAAATTGATTTTGTATTGTGATTACGTTAATTTATTGATAAATCACCCGGCCCTACTTGTGAATAATTTTTTTTTGGATGATAGGGATATGGTAAATCCACTTCTTAACCAGTGGTTGCATACCTGCAGTCAAGCCTCTCCAGCTCAAAATGGGGGTTGAAGTTCAGCACAATGCGCTGGCTGGATTCTGGAGCTTTGATTATCCACTCACAGTTCTGGTGCGGTGGGTACTCCGATGGGTAACCAGGCGATGTGATATAGCCTGCATCGGTAGCATCAACCTCCCCGCCACATTTCTCACCTACAAGGAGGAGAGAGAGAGAGAGAGAGAGAGAGAGAGAGAGAGAGAGAGAGAGAGAGAGAGGGGGAGAGAGAGAGAGAGAGAGAG
>JAOUQZ010000026.1:810214-831946 GCA_028564935.1 Neosilurus hyrtlii
GGGAGTCACTACTTAGGCTGCTGCCCCCGCGACCCGATCCCGGAACCAGCGGAAGAAGATGATGATGATGATGATGATGAGTTCATTCATCAATAGCCATGTATATAGGTATCTGATATTACCTGACCAAGAAGAAGCTCCGCCTTTTTCTCTTTTTCTTTTTAGTCATCTTTCATCCAAGATGCCACTTGGGCCCTAGAGCTAGGCCCTTAACCCTCAGTTACACTCTGGATAAGGGTGTCTGCAAATGGCATTAATGTAAATGTATATTATAGTACAATCTGTTGTACATTAACCATGTAATTCATCATCCATCCACTGGAGACTACCCATTTTAGGTAAACAGCTAGTCAGTAATGACGCAGGAAAGACTGCAGGCTTACATGTTGCTGTGAAGTGTTGTCGGGAATAGAAAGTGAATAAAGGTAACATGAATCGTTTCATCCAGCAGATTTCATGGGTGCCCTTTTAAAATAGATGTTTAGTGATTATTCACCACTCCATAACCTTGAGGTTTAGTGATGTGGCCCTCAGTGAAAATGAATTTAACACCTCTGGTTTATAAGTTACTATACTGATTTTTGGGGGAATAGAACAATGTGATTTGTGGTGGTATCAGTAATTGTACTGATTATTTTTCACTAACAGTATGTATACATATATATATATATATATATATGTTTATAGTAACAACAACAAGACCATGTGACTGGAGGTACGATCAACACTGATTAGTAGAAAGTGGAGAAGTCTGAGTTCAAGTGTTCAAAAACAGAAGATGGGAGATGATTTCCAGATAAATAAAAAAGATGGTACAATGGTCATTAACACGTACAGAAATAAACAAATGACATCACAGCTGATTCCATTTTATCGCCACTGTATTTCATCTTATTTTGGAAAACCTGGGACATGAACCAATCTCTTTAATGTCTATTTAAAAACCATGTAAAAAACTGTGAGAAACGTGTGTGTATGTCTATGTGTGTGTAATATGAGGACCAGCAGCATGAGCATGTTTTATAAACTGTATGAAGTGTGTTAGAATATATGAGACTTTCTACACTGTGTGTGTGTGTGTGTGTGTGTGTGTGTGTGTGTATACGTAGTGGACCCTTAATAAATCACAAGTCGTCTTAACACACACCTCCCATTAACGCTCCGTCCCTGGAGAAACTCTACGCGTCCAATTCTGTACATACGTGCGAGTGTGCACGAGTGTGTGTGAGAGGGTGTATATGTGAGCTCGACTTGACATATTTTCCAGCTTACGCCGAGCGAGAGAAATCTTCTCGCATCGGCCAAACTTCTTGCACCTGCCTGAAATCTTTGGGAAGGAAATTCCTCTCTCGGTTCCGTGTTTAACCCCGGCTTCCTAAACTTTCTAAACACACACACACACACACACACACACACACACACACACACACACACACACACACACACACACCCCCACACACGTGTGTGTGTGCAGCTGGTACTTCAGGAGTATAAGGGATTAATTAAGAGTGCTTGTTGAAATCAGATGCTCTTTACTGCTTCATTAAGTGTATAAATAAACACCAGCGCTGCCTCTGTGCTCTGATTTTTATTAATTTTATAAATATTAAAGACCTTCTTGTTTACTCGTACCATTAAACCTCCTTCCTTGTACCCATCAAGTAAAAATGTTTCTTTTCTTCTTGCAGACTTGTAATCTAGCTGCCAACGTTTTAGCGTTAAAAGCCGGCAGAGTTTCCCCTCGAGCAGACGGCGAAGCTGGCGAGGCTTCATTTCCCTAACTCTGATTTCATTACACTCGCTCTGCTTTCAAGGCAAACAACGTTACAGCAGCGGCTAGAAATGCTCGGAAGCAATACGGCAACGGCCACTAAAAATGCAATAAAAGCGCCGAGTAATGAAATGAAAGACGTAAAAACTGAAGAAAAAACAATGCCACTCATGTGCAAGCAAAACGTGTCTTAACGTCCGACGTTCTCCGACATTCTAATATTATTTATACTTCAACTTTTTGTATAAATCACAGCTCCTCCCAATTATTTGCCAACAGATAGACCCTAATCCAGCCCACTTATCTTCCACTGGCTCACAGAACATTTGCTTGAACTGGCATGTCAAAATGAACCAAGACAACGTTCATACAAAAATAGTCAAAAGCAATTGTTTTCCCCTCATATGTTTTCCGCCTGACAAATATTTGTTTATAAAGCTACGTTTTAGCTACATGTGTCGTCTTTTGACATATCAAAATCATAAATCGTTAATCATCCGTACTTTAGCACTACATTAACATTCAATAAATCATATTTTATGCGCTTGGGTTGCTTGGTACACGACAACCAAATTTAGCATATGTATGGAATTACAGCAACAGTGACTTGAGGGATGACGGATAATTATCCAAGTCTTTTTTTTGCACGAGGAAATGTGCATTATGTATGTATTGGTGCAACACAGAGCTACGATTTCACCAACACATCCAATCATCCATTCCTCTGGACCGGCGTTTCTTTAGTTCTCAGCTGCTGTTAGTTTTGCAAAAAAAAATCATATCAACGTATAAACTTGTTTTTATCAAATCTGCTCATCCATGCATACAGAAACATAGCAAATAAAAATAAAGCTGCTAGAATCCAGGTACAGTGCCTTTCAAAAGTATTCACCCCTCTTGGCTTTTTACCTATATTGTTACATGAAATTTATGTGATGGATCTGCACAAAATAGTAAGTTGGTGAAGTGAAATGAGAAAAATATGTATAAAAAAAGAAATTAAAAAAAGCATGCGCCTATGTACTCCCCCCTTTGCTATGAAGCCCCTCAAAAGTTCTGGTGCAACCAATTACCTTCAGAAGTCACATAATTAGTGAAATGAAGTCCATGTGTGTACAATTAAAGTGTCACATGATCTGTCAGTATAAACACACCTTTTCTGAAAGGCCCCAGAGGCTGCAACACCACTAAGCAAAAGGCATCACACCATGAAGATCAAGGAGCTCTCCAAACAAGTCAGAGACAAAGTTGTTGAGTAGTACAAGTTAGGGTTGGGTTATAAAAAATATCCAAATCTTTGATGATCCCCAAAGCACCATCAAATCCATCATCTTCAAATGGAAACAATATTGTACCTCAACAAATCTGCCAAGAGAGGGCTGCCCACCTAAACTCACAGACCAGACAAGGAGGGCATTAATCAGAGAGGCAGCACAGAGACCAAAGGTAATACTGAAGAAGCTGCAGCAGAGACTGGTCTATCTGTGCATGGGACCACAATAAGCCATATACTCCATAGAGCTAGGCTGTATGGAAGAGTGTCCAGAAAAAAGCCATGACTTATTGTTAAAAATAAGAAGGCACATTTTAAGTTTCCTAAAAGTCATGTGGCCAACTCCCCAAATATATGATGGAAGGTGCTCTGGTTAGATGAGGTACTCTGGTTAGATTTAACTTTTCGGACACCAAGGAAAACACTGTCTGGTGCAAACCCAACACATCCCATCACCCCAAGAACACCATCCCACAGTGAAACATGGTGGTGGCAGCATCATGCTGTGGGGATGATTTGCTGCAGCAGGGTCTGGAAAACTGATCTGAGTCGAGGAAAAGATGGATGGTGCTAAATAAAAGGATATTCTTGAGCAAAACCTGTTTCCTGTCTGCCTGTGATTTGTGACTAGGACGAAGGATCACCTTCCTGCAGGACAATGACCCGAAGCATACTGCTAAAGCAACACTCAAGTAGTTTAATGGGAAACATTTAAATGTGTTTAAATGGCCCAGTCAATGCCCAGACCTCAATTCTATTGAGAATCTGTGGTCAGACTTGAAGATTACTGTTCACAAGTGGAAATGATCTAACAAAGTAGCTGGAGCAGTTTTGCCTTGAGGAATGGGCAAAAATCTCAGTGGTAAGATGTGGCCAGCTCATAGAGACTTATCCAAAGCGACTTGCAGCTGTAATTGCTGCAAAAGGTGGCTCTACAAAGTACTGACTTTAGTGGGGTGATTAATTATGCACGCTGAAGTTTTGTTATTTTGTCCTATTTTTTGTTTGCTTCACAATGAATAAAAAAAATTAAGTCAATAAAATCACATCTTCAATGTTGTAGGCATGTTCTGTAAATGAAATGATGCAAACCTTTAAACAAGTTAATTTTAATTCTAGGTTGTGAGGCAACAAAACATGAAAAATGCTAAGGCGGGTAAATACTTTTACAAGGAACCATAGCTAATATAAGTAAGTAAGCTAGCTTGCCTTTTGTACAGTAATCTGAAAACAAAGCCGAGTGTTAAATGAAAAAGAAACTGGTATTTATAAATCATAATAGTGTGGGTTACACATTTTGTCAGCTACTGTTTTTATGGCAATTAAAAAACATCCACAGGCAACACGTACACTGCTGCAAACCCAGAGCAGGTGTAGCATTCAGTGTGCATACGGTCACTACCAACATTTTGGAGGAGGAGAAGCAACTCCATGACTATGTTAAAGTATGGAGGAAAGGGTGGGGCTTTTAGGTGTTAGCTGATATTTAAGTGTCAATCATTGCAGATTCATGTATCCATTGGCCAATCCTGTGTTTTATTGCTTGGATAAAAAAATATTTTTTATGAGCGAAAATCTATCATGGCGTATTCAAATTCCAGACGCGCTTACAGCACGTGAGTGTGAATGGAAAGGTTGGTGAGAAAAATTGCTCTCTTTGATCAGTGAGGACGTGAATACAGCCGTTCTACCTGTTACATGATGAAGAGGCTTTCTCATCACCCGGCTTTTGTGCAGCATCGCTCATATGGCCACCGCCGATCCTCAGCAAGAGCATTTAAAAGGAACAGCAACAGCCTCGGGGAGTCTTGTGTGAAGGCTGAACAACCATTAATGCTTCTATTAAATCGCTTGCAGCCTTTCACTCCCCGACGCGCGCACACACACACTAAAAGCGCACAGGGAAATATATGCTAATGCAGTCAAGGCGCCGCAGCCATTTGAAAGGAAATGGGTTTGAATGAGAGACAGAGAGAGAGAGAGAGAAAAAGAGAGAGAGAGAGCCTGAGGGACGGACTTATGTACTCGGCTTAGAAAAATGTGATTTCATCTGCTATGAAGTGCCCTTTATTGTACAATCAGAAGGGGCAGGGGGAGGCACTCTATTTTGGGGGGGGGCACATCAAAACAAGATAGCATAGAGCAAATTTAAATTGATGCATTTATGAGTGTCTGACACAAACAACCCTTCACTTTTAGATAATTTTTTTTGGTGGGGAGAATGTCAAGCCCCACCCCCTCTGCATGTTTCAATATTGGTGAATCACCTGTATAATAATACGAGGGACAGGAAGTACTGGAGGTGATATTTGTTAGTTCACATTGCCCTGTATGCTGTCCTGTGTGTGCTGGTTGTTGCAGAGGCTTCATCGAGCCACTTAGACTGTTGGCCTGAAGCCAGCAGAGCTTTACGAGCTTCCTGTCCTGATCACACACTCTCCTGGGAGGAGGATCAGGTGAATGGCCGGTTATGGGCAAAGCTCTCAGAAAAGCAAATACTCCAGATTTAATTAGGCGCTTGGAAGAGGATTAGTGTGTGTGTGTGGGAGGGTTTGTGTGTGGAGGTGTACCCCAGTCAACCGTATACCAACATATGGCACACATACATTTAATTGGCTTTAAACCAGAAGTGGGCATGGACACTCATAGTTCCTCAACCTCACTACATCACACAATTAATATAATGATTCATAATTGGTCACAATAAGAGATTATTTTTTTGTACCTTCTCACTGTATTTCCCAATCAGCTGATTTCCTTATCCTTCCCAAAATATAAAGAAACTAACACATTAAAGCTCCTGACCAGTCAGTTCCAAAGAGGCAGCAAAGGTGGCTTTTGTTGGGAAAGGGAGCACCATATTAGCACCTCGTATTTACATTTTTGTTTATACAGAGATTTATAAAAAAGTAGTTAGCTGACTACTACACACAAACTAATGTACAAGTCTCCAAATTGTAACATTTATTTTTATATTTTCCATAAATTTATCAAGACTGTCAGTAGTTTTGTTAGATAACTCACTGCTCACTCCGATCATAACAATAATAATAACAATAAAAATAATAATATGGTACTGTAGTAGTTAGCACATTCGCCTCACAGCAAGAAGGTCCTGGGTTCAAGTGCCGTTCTCGGCGAGTAAGTTTCCGTGTGGAGTTTGCATGTCCTCTCCATGCTTGTTGGCTGTTCCAAATTGCCCCTAGGTGTGAGTGTGAATGTTTATGTGTGTGTTGGCCTTGCAATGGTCTGGCAAGTGTAAAGAGTGTACCCCTCCCTAGCCCAGAGTCGGCTGAGATGGGTGCCAGCCTCCCTGCAACCCTAATTAGGATTAAGAAAATGAATGAATGAAATAATGATAATAATAGTAACAACAATAATAATAACAATAGGTGCAAGCAACAATTAAGGGACCAAGCAGTTTTAGCGACAAATGAAGACCAGGACCAAATATTCCTGAGAAGCAGCAGTTCCTTCACTACAAAAATATCTTCATGTTCTGATTTTATTAGCACTATGAATTTGGAAATGAACTTTTTAAAGAACCCAAGCAGAAAAGGTGCATAGAAGAAGAAATAATTTGATCCCAAATTGAAGCCACACAATCCCAGACTTGGGAAAAGAAACACAGGATAGTGAAATCTAAATGAACTGCAGCCCATTTCTGTTACTGTGCAAACAATAACAGTGCAGCCATTTTTGGTGATGATCATAATCATTTTTTAAATAACATTGAAATGAAACACCCAAAACTCCCATTTATTTATGACTACCGAAATATCGACTGGGTAAGGAAAGCAACAAAGCCATGACAATAACAATGAGATGGGCACCAAATAAGGGTTTTTATAACCTAGGGTTGGGAGTGAAATCCAACAAATCTTGCCGGATTCTTCGCAAGATGTTGATTCCACATATGCCTTACATAGCCAACTCCCCACATCACCCCCAACTTACACACGTGTACATACCTGGGCGCAGACACATACTGTCGATCAATGTCTTCATATCTCGGAGCCATGCGGGAATCAGGTCCTCTTATCTGTACAAAGGAGAGGAAAATATATTCAATTCCATTCCATTTTATTTGTGCAACGCCTTTAACAATAGGCGCGCTGCAGAAATCCAGATGTAGATTTATATTTAGATCCCTAATGAACAAGCCAGAGGCGACAGTGGCGAGTCCCTGAGAAGAAGCAGACTCGAGGGAGCCCGTCCACTCCCACAATTAGGAATTACAGTCAGGGCAAGACAGCTGCTGATTTCTGAACAATGATAACGATGAATCCCTGCAGCATGTTATTAACACCACCACTAAAATTTTAATTAACATTACATGTTTATTTATAGACAGCTCTTCAGCTAACAGCGGTGATTAGCCTAACACATATAGAAGTTATTTATACATTATCACATCAGTTTCTTCGCTGAGTATTACAATTCATATAGGCATATCTATTTATCGCAAGCAGCGATGAAGGGGGCAAGCAGCACAGCAGGGTACAGGTGCCATGGAAACATCAAGTCGTGACATAAAAACCATGCCTGTCTGCCCTTACAGCAAGTCTCGTGTGAATTGGACAAAAGATTCCCCAAGACATAAGGTCACTTCCTGTCTGACGACTTCTCCACCAAATTCAATTCAAATTCAACTGATAAACTTTCATACTTTTCAACTTTTTCCCTGGCTGCATTCCATGTACCACGTTTGGTTTTCATATATAAAAGCATTGCTGAGAGATCCCTGTTTGTTGGCTGAACAGCTGATTGTGAATTTGGTTATAATGGGTTAACAATTTCATTCTGACAAATTAAAAAGCCAACAAACAACTTAAGGATGGTCCATGTCCTGACCCGATGATAACTTTAAAAAAAATTATTTTAATAAAATTAAAAACAATGGAAAACATAATATTCTGGTTAACTTTATGATGTGTGATGAACCCGACACCTTACTTTAAAGGAATGTGACATAAAATTCAAAGGTTACTGTGCACCTACAGGTGTTGCCCATTGGTGCACTAAAGCACTTAGGATGCCTGTATGAAATTTGGTGAAAAGAAACAGGAGACTGGTCCCAATCACCCAAGCAAAATTTCAAAAACTTGCCATACACACCCTAGGCAAGAAAAGGTAGAAACACAATGTGTGCTTACGTAGCTCCACTGCTTGGTCTGAAAAACCTTTAAAAGACTTTGGGTCCAGGACTCACAGATCGTGTTGGCCATGAATATACTACAAATTAAAAAAATAAATGAACTTAGGGCTCCAGAGTGGTGCATCATAATCACAAGGTGCGCAAATATCATAATGGAGATCGCAGCCGTCCATGGCTGGGAATCCATTTGAGCGAATTGGCTGAGCTCTCATGGAAGGAAGGGGCGGCATATGCTCACCTCCCTGGTAATTACAGCAATTACCAGTCAATCATGAGTGTCTGTGAGTTCATGTGTACAACGGGGCGGATGGCGATTTCCGTGATATTCGCACAAGAGTAAAGATTGTAAAGATGCAGGTGGCAACATCACGTGTTATGTAGGGAGCGTGTGCTTGTCCCTCACTGGTTGGTGGTGGGTGTGCGATAAGGAGGCAATACTTGATGGGTGGAAATTTGCTACGACTAAAACAGGGGCAAAACTTTTACTACTTGTAGTTTCTTTTAAAACCTGCCATAATGGTCATACAGCTGGTGGAAACCTTGTTTCAACCTTGGAGGTTCCTGTAGCTTCCGGTTCATGCCATGATGGTTCCTGGGGTGTTCCTAACTGTCCGAACAATTTCTCTGTCAACTGAGGGGAACTGATTGGGTCTTCTTCCAGGAAAGTATCCCTGCTGATGCCCACAGTCCTTCAAAATTTTTTAAATATCATGAACCATATAAATATGGCCAAGCAGGGGATGGAGTGAATGGTAAGTGAGTAAAAAAATCTCTTAAAGAGTCATATCTGAATGCAAAGCATGATCTTTAAACACAAAAGTGCCTCGCAGGGATTGAATATGGAGGGAGTCAAAAAGAAAGCCAGAGGGGTAAAGAGTGAGAGAGAGAGAGAGAGAGAGAGAAAGAGAGAATGCCGCAAAAGGTCAGTGAGATTGTGACTGCGATAGACTAGCTCATATTGAGAATGATGGACGAGACGGACTAGACTTCACATTTCTCTCTCAGGCGCTTCCATTCTTCTCTCTATTTCTCTCTCTATCTCCCTCCCACTCTTTCAGCCCTATCAGTCACTTTCTTATTGTCTGGTCACATTGGGGGGGGGGGGGGGGGGGGGGGGGGGTTATGGGGGAGTGCCGTCTCTGGAGCTCACTCTGCTCTTTCCATCTTCAGTGTTGCTTTATGAGGAGGCGAGATGAATAGATCAGCTCATTGTTTTGGAGCCGCTTATTGAACTCCCTGTAGTTTCCCTATAAACGAGCTATAATGGTCCTATAGCTGGCGGCTCAGCGATATTATTTCAGCTGATGGCTATTTATATCACACTGCTCTGGAGGTATTGAGAATTTTTTTGTAGCTGGAGTTCCAGCTGTAATGATAATACTTCATGGGTCATTGGTATAATCATTAATGTTGTGAAGACTGAAGAAGTCTCCAGTACCAGAACTAAAGCTGTAAATTTTTTAAAACTTTCCTCTGAATGTCTTTTTTTCCCTGTGTGTCTTCTGTCTCTTAACAAGTTGTACAGAGGTTTCTTGTACAGAAGCTTTTGGGAGCCATCAACAAGCATCTGGTGGTATTCTGATTAAATATTTCATCACTCTTCTTGAGAGAATTGGTAGAGTTCAAATAAATAAGTTGGCTTCTTGAGACATTTTATGATATGGTTGAGATCACAAATGGTGGTAAACTTAATGTCAGCCTAATTTAACCATTCCACGAATGACCTTGACGTGCACTGTGACATTGTCTAATTGGAACACCCAATTGTATCCAAGTTTTGAGGGTCTAGCTGAGTTCAACAGCCCAACAGCACAAAGCTACCACCATACACAGATTGTTCTTCCATACCTCTAGTCCAGTTGTCACCAACCCGGTTCCTGGAGATCTATGGACTTCCTTCAAGTTTTATTTCTAACCAAATCTAACACCTCCTCTAACTGATCAAGAGACTTCCAAAGACAATGATGGGTGTGATTAAGATTGGAGCCAAAGATAGGTCTCCAGGAACAGGGTTGGTAACCACTGCTGTAATCATTTTTGCCAACCAACCCAATCTCTGTTTCATTTGAGAACCAAACTTTCTTACAGAAGCTGTTTTTTAAATAGTTGAGTTAGAAGGTATTGAGACCACGGGTCAAACTGGTGTTCCTGCAGCCCACAGTTTATGCCACGATGGTACCTGGGGTGTACCGTCGTCTTCTTGGATTGGCAAAGTGGCTCAACCATCCAATAACCAGTACTGAACAAACTGTACAGTTATTTTGAACTGATGAGTTTGGAATCCTGACTTCTGAAAATCTACCATTATCTTTTTTTCAGATCTGCACTGAGCTCCTTGGGCTTTACCATAGTACTGAAATCCCAACATTGCCATGATGTTCATGTTCACGTATGTAAACTTCCCAACACAAGTTGCTTTAACTATATGGGAACTATACACAAATAGAGCATAAGTGTATTTTAAAATTGATAAATCAAAAATTGTAATGTTTGTTATAACTGCAGTGGTGTAAGAGGAATTAAAACAGCATAACTATTTCCACACAGAATCTAAACTTTTTATTTAGGCACTTGGATGACTAAAACTTAATTTCTTCACATTTATCAAACAATCTTCTTTGTACAGATTCTATTCCACCCTGGGATCATGCTGCGGTTCGCTCCTGCTGCTTGGTGACAGACGATCCAGTTAATCTTTACGTTTTACACATTTCTAAACAGTAAAAAAAGGCAACTGCGGGGTTGTTAACTCGCAAACAGAGCATGGGTTCAGCGGAAACTCGGACAGACAGAAGCATCGACTCGAATTGTTAAGCCGCACTAAACCTTGCCGAAGGGGGAGATAGGACCGCAGCTTAGGAGTCATGGCAACAGCGCTGCCAGAGAACAGCTGTGTGTACGTGTGTGTGTGTAGTGGCTAGACTGTAATGTAGACACTGTGGATAGGGAACGGAGCTTAAATTTGATTTTGTGAATGCTGTGAAGTCGATACAGGAGACATAAACACAAGCATTTAATAATATTATTTCCAGCGCATTAAAAATACATTTGGAAGCGTTTAAATAAAATATTAAGAAGTACCTAAAAGGCATTAAAAAAACATTACACTGCTATTATGGGGACAAACACAATTCTTTATACATAAACACACACATCTGTAATATGTATGTATGCAACAGATGAGATTGATGGTATTTACGCTGAACCAGCTGTGCGGCTAAGTAACTAGAACACAGTGGGTCAAACATTCAGCACTGTGACGTCACTCGGCAAGGACTCAGGCTGGAGGGGTTCTGCTGAATTACGACTATTTAACAAAATGGGGAAAAACAGCATTGTAGGAACCTTTAAGTTCTCATTAGTGTTTGTACCAAGACATGTGTGTCTGTGTTGGTTCAATGTGCACATTAGACTTGTATTAGCGTGACTGCAAAAGTTTTTATAGTAATGTGTTATTTAACAACAATCACCAAACAAAATAAATCATTAACAGAATTAAGGTTTTAACACGTAGGTTATGTTTTACATTCTGTTAAAAATCTTTGAAGATGTAAATCAAACTTTTTCTATTGCTAAAAATGGATAAAAAGCACAGCGTCATTGTTTCATAATGATAAACGTAACCAATAGCATTACTCTAAAAGCTGTGGTTGATACTAAATAAGAATCTAAGATTAAAAACACGAAATCTCTGCATTATAAAGAAAAATAAGAATTCAAGAGATCTCATAAAAAGGATGAAAGTAGAGAAGGAGGAGGCAGGAAAGAGGGATTAATACGGCTGTCGTTTTGATTGCCACTCCTCCTTTTCCCGCCTCGGAGAAACTTGAGACGAGCATCCTGGTCCTGTCAGGACTTATTAAGTCGACATATTCATCACCAAACACACTGGTAGGCAAAACGCGACAGCTGTGAGTTAGATGAGAGGCTGGGTGGAAGTCATGTAGCTATCTACTAGAGCTAGCGGCGAAAGATCTAAAGAAGGAGCGTGACGGGTAAAAGACTGAAATGAAAGAGGGAGGGAAAAAGTGTAGAATATTTAGAACAGATGAAACAGAAGAGCTCGTAATTCAGCTTGAACATTTCAGTTTTTACAAAGCAGTGAAAATGTAACCGCATTTCAACATAGCATTAATTTAAGTTAAACCATACAATAATATATAGATTCAGGCAGTGCCTACAGGCGAAGCTCCTGATATATATCTCTACTGATAGGTGTCCGGGGCTGGTGTTGTAAGAGTAGCATAGCTCCCTTAAAGGCTGAATCAACTTTAGCCCTGGAGGAAATAAAAAAAAATAATAATAAATTTCACCTGCGTTCCTTTACTACAGTCTGATGCAAAAGCAGGAATGGTACATAACATCCAATAAGCGTCAATTTATTGGGTTTCCGGTGCTGGGCATGCACGGACACCGGTCTAGACATGTTCCATGCCTATAGTGCTCTGCTCAGGAGCTTTGCTATAAATATAACTTTGCTCCACCCTCTACAGTGACATGGGCATGTTCACCTCAATCCCCTCTGATAAGAATCCATATCTGAAGAGGATCATGATGTGAATCGTTATGCGAATCACATAGCATGGGGAAGGGATTGGCCCCCTACAGTGTTAAGTCTTTCTCATTCTCAAAATGGTTAAGCCATCTGCTGCTAACAAACGAGGGTAGGTGGAGTCATGGTGCCATGACCCACAGGGTTTCAGGGGCAACAGAGAACGATGAGGCGAAGTAAAAATGAAAATTGTTAAAGTTGCAATTAAAACCAAATTACACAATCTTGCTGCAGCTAATGAGACTAGAAAAATATTATGCTTCAACAAATAATAAATAAAGATGATTTAATATTCAAGATCTAAAAATGAGCTTTAGGGAAAGTTTGTGGTGTAAAATCATGGATTTCCTGATGCGTGACGGATCACGTGCTATTCTATACAATGCTGAGTAACGACAGTGGGAGCCATTTTATTTCATGTCTACAACTCATAATATTTTTTATTTTGTGATATTTGTAAAACAATACTGGTTCTGTTTCTGTTTTCAAGGAATGATGTAATGAAGGTAAAAGTAGCCATGTTGTCGCTTATTGTTGCCTTTCAGGGATGGTCTCAAGCTATTTTTCCTCCAGCAAGGCAGAGCATGCGTTATAATTACACAAAGTATAATTGTGACCTTCGCCAAAGCCCAGGCTGAAGCCTTCAATCATGTCGAACAACATGATGAGAAATAGTAAGTCTGGAGTTTGGGTGGAACCTGGCATTAGGTTGGGCTCAGAATGATGAAAGCGACGATGTTTTTGGGAAAAAGAGATTATATATGTATTGATTTTAATTTAAGGCAGAGCACAAAAACACCAGCACAGCGACTTTTCCAGGACTAGATGTTCAAACTACAGCTGCAGGCTTTAATCTGAAATTCGTAAACATTTTAAAGAAAGTTTTATCGATTCAGCTTTTTAAAAAATTATTATTAATAAATAAGGATTTTTTTTTCTCATTAGTGAACTTTAATATCTTCTTGAATAATTTGTGTGCAATGATGTACACACACAGCATTTGCATCTCTGCCTCTCGCAGCTTTCTTATAACGAGAGACGAATGGACACATCAATCACTCTGACGTGCTCGTCTTCCTTTCATTAGCCATCCCAAGAGTTGTTTATTAAGCGTTATTTACTGAGACAGGCGAGCTTGCGCTTCTGAAGCAGTTCCAGGATGACATTCCCCCTCTCTCTCTCTCACACACACACACACACACACATACCTTCATACACTCCTGAACAGGATACAGGAAGCAGGCAGAATATTTCAGAATGTTTATGTACACATTATATATGTTATATGTCAGTTTTATGGACTCAGAACACAGAAACTCAGGGACACAAGGATTGCTAAAGTGAGGTATACAGAAGGCGGGGCTTCTACAGAGCATAGGTTATTATGGTACATCAGCGAAACATTCATTCTCAACACCTACACAGCTGTCAATCATGTCAACTAGCTCATTTTTATCTGGGAGAAAAGTGTGTGTCTACCTGTGTTGTGAACCTGTAACTGTACATAGCCTTTAGTGTAAGCAATTTCCCTAGCACTCTAATGATGTGTGTCTGTGTGTGTGCGCACGCAAACGCCTGGAAGTAGAGTGTGTAGGTTCAGAGAAGTCAAGAGCAGGGCCAGACCTCAGCCTTAGGCACAGTGTACACACACACAGAGCAGTCCATAGTAACTAAGCAACACCGGCAGAAATGTCTAAAAATACAGGGTATGTTTAAGGTTGGTGGTGAAACGTCTCGGTACTGAAACTGTAGCTGCTCCTCATCAACAACTATAACTATGTGCAACTATAACTGGATTAAAAATTACCACGGGTCATTCTTCACTAAATAAAAGTGTGTCTGTGTGTGTGTGTGTTAAGAAGAAGAAGATAACGGAACAGATTAGCAGCAGAGCTTCAGGTTTGGCTTGAAGCGCACATCTAGATAAACCATGATAATCTGTGCTTTCAATCAGTATCCTGAGATAACGCCACACATACACACACACACACACACACACACACACACACAGGTAGACATGGGTAGAAAACTACGAAAAATATGCATGTTAGTGTTTAATGCACATAAGTAAATAAGGGAAGATTGGAGAAATAAAGGAAAGATGTACTGGAAGTATGCATGTGTTAACAGCCTTCTCATTTGCTTCAGACTTTCCTGTACTTTTAACTCTTTTTTTCTTACTTACTTTAACTCTTTTATTCTGCTACTTATTATTTTACTGTTCATAAGTAGCTGCCCTCTCAAAATGTGGGTTCAGAGAGTTTTTGTACTCTTTATAACTTTTACTTTCATGGAGAGATGGGACCGCAGCGAACAGGAAAATGTACAAGCCGTGTCTCCCGTCTATTATAATGGGAAACGTGAGGTAACTGGCGAATAAGATGGATGACCCGACAGCGCTAGCCCAGAGTCAGAGGGAGTAAAGGGAGTGTAGTTTCATGTGGTTCGTGAAGACATGGCTACATCAGGATATTCCCAATGACAACGTATCCGCCGCAGACTTTCGCACTGTCCAGGACAACAGAGACTGCACCGTGAGCGGTAAGTGGAAAGGAGGGGGGTTTGCTGTTCTTGTCAATAATTGGTGGTGTAACCCCGCCCACATAACAATCAAAGAGCGGAGTTGTGGACAGGACACTGAACTGTATGGTGCTGGACTCAGACCATATTATTTGCCTAGGAAATTTTCCCATATCATCTTAGTGGCTGTTTATGTTCCTCCTGCCAATCCCACAGCTGCATCTGACACTCATCATGCTACCATAGCCCGATTATAGACTCAGCACCCAAGTGCTTTTATTGTGATCTCAGATGACTTGGACACAACACTGTCAAACGTTGTGCAGTAAGTGGACTGTTCCACTTGGGAGAAGAGAACTTTAGATCTGCTTTATGCAAATACTAAGGACGCCTACAGTTCCTCCCCCTTCCCCCACTAGAGAGATCAGACCACAACTTTCATTTATCTTTCTTCCTGTCATGTGACTGTGGTGAAGAGGCAGCCTGTGACTATAAGAACTGTTAGGAGATGGTCGGAGGAGGCCTAGGAGGTACTACAGGACTGTTTTGAAGTGACAGACTGGCAAGCACTCTATGAGCCCCATAGTGAAGACATTGTTGGACTCATTGAGTGTATTTTATACTACATAACTTTCTTCACCAACACCATTGTTCCAGCTCAGATGGTCTATTGTTACCCAATTAACAAGCCGTGGGTGAATAAATACATCAAAGCCCTCCTTAACGACAAGAAGGCGGCATACAGGACTGGCAATAGAGAGGATGATCCAAAGTTTACTGAGAGTCAAGATCAGGGAGGCTAAGGACAATTACAGAAGAAAGCTGGACTGGAAACTCCAACATAACAACATGAGGGAGGTTTGGACTGGTATGAAGATCATAACTGGTATCAGGCCATCCAACAGCTGAATATGTTTTTAACAGATACAACCGTGCGGCTACTGCTCAGACCGCTTCTAACTCATCAGGAGCAAGCTTGAAACCCCCTGCCGCACTAGCCTATTCTCTCCCTCTGCTTACTGCACCTCGGCCACCTGTGATGGACCTGACATTCCTCCCCCACCTCTCAACTTCACCTATACCCAGTTCAAGAGGCAGAAAACACTTCACTTTAAGGCAGCAGGACCAGATGGGGTGAGCCCCCATGTCCTTAAAGCCCCCCAGCTCTGTGGAGTCTTACATTACATCTTCACAATGAGCCTAAGTCTTCAGAGGGTCCCAGTGCAATGGAAGATGTCATGCCTCATTCCTGTGCCAAAGATCCCACGTCCCAGTGGCCCCCAGGATTACAGACATGTGGCACTGACTTCACATATCATAAAGACCCTCAAGAGACACATAGGATTAACTCTGACCCATGGTTAGACCACATAGACCCCCTTCAGTTCGCTTACCAGCCTCGTCTCAGACCTGAAGATGCCATCATCAACCTGCTTCACCATGTCTACACCTAGACCAGCCAGCAAGCACTGTAAGGGTCATGTTTTCTAACTTTCCAGTGCATTCAATACCATCAGGCTGACCCTCCTGGGTGAAAAGCTGACAGTGATGCAGGTGGATGCCTCTCATGTCCTGGATTGTGGACTACCTGACAAGAACACCAGAGTATGTGTGCCAGCAGCACTGGGTGTTGGACACAGTGGTCAGCAACACTGGAGCACCACAAGGGACCGTGCTCTCCCCTTTTCTCTTCACCCTCTACACAACTGACTTCAGCTACTGCGCAGAGACCTGCTATCTTCAAAAGTTTTCTGATGAGTCTATCTGTCCAAGCTGCTGTGGACTCTTTTGTCACATGGTGTGAGTAGAATCATCTGTGGCTTAATGTTTAAAAAAATCTGATAAAGACCATGGAACTGATTGTGGATTTTAGAAGATCCAAAACACCAGTGGCCCATGTTTCCATGCAGGGCATCAATGTGGAAATGGTGGAGAATTACAAATACCTTGGAGTTCATATTGACAATAAACTGGAATGGGTTAAGAACACTACTGCACGTTACAAAAATGGCCAGAGCCATCTCTATTTTTTGAGGTGGCTAAGGTTGTAAACATGATGTTTTATGAGTCTGTTGTGGCCAGCACTATGCTTTATGCTGTTGCATGCTGGAGCAACAGGCTGAGGATTGTAGATGCAAACAGACTGAACAAACTGATTCGCAAAGCCAGTAACGTTGTGGGGATGGAGCCAGACTCTCTAATAGAAATGTCAGAAAGGCGAATGTTGTCCAAAATAAAGGCAATACTGAACAATATCTCCCACCTGCTTCATAACCTGCTGATCAGTCATAGGAGCACCTTCAGTGAGAGACTGATCCCACCTAAATGCTCCACTGAAGGACACAGGAAATCGTTCCTACCTGTGGCAATTAAACTGTTCATCTCCTTCATATAGCAACAACAACCACTGTTATACATTTGCATTGTGCACTACATTTACAGTCTACTGTTTATCATATTGATAATACGGTACATATTAATCACTGACAGGATTCATTCTGTATCTGTTTATACAGATATAAGTAACTTCTAATTTTAGCCTTATATATATATATATATATATATGTATGTGTGTGTGTGTGTGTGTGTGTGTGTGTGTGTGTGTGTGTGTGTGTGTGTGTGTGTGTGTGCGTGTGTGTGTGTGCGCATGTGTAGTATTCAAGTAAAAATATGAAAGACGGATGGAAGAAAGGGACAAAGGTAGAAAGTAAAGAAGGAAGAACAGATAAAGGCAGTGAAGAAGTAATGAAGTATGGGAAGATGTAGTAATGAAAAAAAGGAAGGAACTAAGGCAGAAAGGAAAGAAGAAGGTAGTTCTCACCCGTGATGGATCGTATTCCTGGAGGCGGAGTCCCGAGCCCGATTCTGTGTATGCTGGAGAAGGTTTTAGATGCTGTAACTGACTCCGGATCTGCTGTAGCCGAGCTTCATTACTGCAAGCAGGACACAAAAACAGCTTAGTGTGGGTATGTGTGGGTGTGTGTGTGTATGAGTTTATGAGTGTGTGGGCAGTGGTCGCCCAGTGGTTAATGCTCTGGATTACTGATCTAAAAGTCAGGGGTTCAGGCCCCATTATCACCGAGGTGCCACTGTTGGACCCTTGAGTAAGGCCCTTAACCCTCAATTGCTTAGTTGTATAAAAATGCTAAATATAAGCCACTTTATAGAAGGGCGTCTGCCAAATGCTGTAAATGTATGAGTGTGTGTGAGACTACAACTGTGTGAGTGAGTGTGTGTGAGAGAGTGTAAATATTAATGTCAGAGTGTGTGAGCATAAGTGTGTGTGTGTGTGTGTGTGTGTGTGTGTGTGTGTGTGTGTGTGTGTGTGAGAGAGAGCATGTATGTGATAATGAGTGTGTATGTGTGATTATGAGTGTTTATGTGTGTGAGCATACGTGTGTGTGAGTATAAGTGTAAGTGTGAAAGTTTGTGCGAGTATAAGTGTGTAAAAGTGTGGGTGAGTATAAGTGTGTGTGAGTGTAATTGTGAGTGTGGCCGAGCACAAGTGCGTAAGAGTGTGTGTGTGAGTGGGTGAGTATAAGTGTGTGTGAGTGTAATTGTGAGTGTGTGCGAGTACAAGTGCGTAAGAGAGAGTGTGTGTGCGTGTGTGTGAGAGGGTAAGTATAAGTGTGTGAGACAGTGTGAGTATTACTGTCTGAAAGTGTGTATTTGAATAAGTGTGTGTGCGTGCGTGCACATGTGTGAGTGCGTCTGAGTGTGTTTGGGAGTGTGTGTGTTTTAAAACCCTACAAAAGATCCTCAGTAAACACTGTCGAATTCTGGATTGTGACTGGTCAGAAAGAGTTGATTCCTGTAACCCCAGCAGCTGTTAAAAATAGTTTAACTACTCCTTTAGGTTTTAGTGTTTTATTGTTACCATAGCAACAGTACATTAACCGGGCAGGACAGCAAACATATTTAAAATGGTATTTCCTGGAAGGAGTCTCCAGTGTCAAAGCTTAGAAAGATAAATAAGATTAATTACAAACTACAGTCCTTTAGCTTAAAAAGAATCAATAATATTGGTAATATTAGTGAGTATACACATTTACATTGAGCAGCCTGTGCAGGAGCAGAACTCGGGCCTTGGCGTGTCCATTAGCCGCTCCCACGCAACACAATTACAGCTGCCATTTTGATGGAAAGCGCAAATGTGAAACACTATCAATGTTTAATTAGCCTCCCGCCGCGCACGCCGCCTCCCCGTATGAATCACTCTCTTATCAGCCGCATACTTACTCCTAACTATTTGCTCAGAGTCTCCAGTCTGTGTGGGTGTGCGTGTGTGTATATGCCATATATACATTCCTAGAATCTAGCAAGATCTCCAGTTGTGCAAATATTTAAAATGATAAATGACTAGATTCATTTTTTCTTTTTCCTTACTTTAAATAAAATGAGGATTATTTTAAAGATAGATCATAAACCTTTTCATGCCAAAATGATTTCTAGTCATATTCAGATAATTTTTGTTTTATTTACCTAAATTTAAAAATATATATAAAATATAATTTATTCATTATATACATATATGATTGCCCCAGTGATATTGTACACAAAATTATTAAAACCTTTTTGACACCCATTTTTATAAATAATAAAAAATATTTAAAAGTTATTTTTAATGAAATAATTTTTTAAGCACTATTGTTATTTTAGCTGCACTACTAAGCAGAGTCTCAAATGCATAAAACATGACTTCAATGGTTGTCCTTTATCCATGTCTTGATTGGCCGATGCCCTATTGATTGGCTGAGACTTGCAAGACGACGAGAACAATTAAAAGAGTAATAATAAATAATATATATCATTAATACAGTATGCCGGTGGTGGTGGGTGTAGGGGTGTGGGTGATGGGGGTTGAAGAAAGGTTAGATGGATAATCTTTCTTTTATCTGAGATTTGAATCGGAAGATGGGATTGGCTCGTTCACTCAAAAACATCCTAATTTTAAAAAAAAACAAGAACTACCATACCATAAAAAGTAAAGTGTTCTCTTGGTCTCTTTAAATACTAAAGCGTTGTCCAGCACACATGCACATCTAAAGAGACATGAGTCTCCGAGTTAATGAGCACGTCTAGCGGTTAATTACTCGAGTAAAAGAATTCACACACTCTCTACTGGTCATCAATCCAGAGGATTAAACAAATTCAAAAACAAGCTACATCAGTTAAGGAATAAAAACACAAACACAGCTGAATCACTGCATCGTGAGCCCCACAAAAGTAAAAACACGCAAAAATAAAACAACTGCTATTTTAGCTAGTCCTCATTCCCAGTTATTCACCAATTTACACAAACATAGATGAGACCAGGCCGTAACTGGTCCATCACAACCACCCAGTAAAACCAGCACCCTCTAGAACATCTTCAACTTTCCCATGAATACAGCGTCTTCACCTTTTCACCTTTACACATCTAGATTTGTTTCACCCCAAAGAACTGGAAACTGAACAATTCATATCAAAACTGGTTTCACTAGTATGAACAGGAAGTGGAACAACCCAGATCTCGAGTGGTTTTACCTCGAGAGCCAGAAATGCAACAATCCACATCTAAAACATGTTTACCCTAAAAACCAAAAATGGAACAGTCCACCCCAGGATGGTTTTGCCAATTAATTGCAATCAATAAAAATCTAATGAAACAAATTTTGCAAAAGACAAAGCAAGCCGCTCCATCCAGAGCAGATTCAGCTGTTAAATTAACCCCTGAAGCTCATTTCCCCACACGTTCATCCAAACCCGGCTCCATCAGCATCTACAGCAGCTTCAGGACACAAAGGGAACAAACAGCATCTCGAGCGGCTTCAGCAGTGCTCCAGTGAGAAGATCTCACCAAATAAACCAGGAGGAAAGCCAAGAGAAGCCGCGGCAGGAATTTAAATGGGCTTTAGTGAGGATCTGGAGGTCCATTAGACTGATTAATATAGAAGCATGTGCTCTTGGACTCGGACCAGATCTCTATCTGAGTCAAAGACTTTTCCCTGCATCTGTTCTTCCCTGAATTAAAACGGATCTCTCTGAGCGGGGCTCCGAAAAAAGACGGAAAGAGTTTTCAAATGAACTGCGGCGTGTTTCAGCTCTTTTTTTCCCTCATTGTGGAACAAATAACGTGTACAAAGTATGTGATCTGCAGAGAGAGAGAGATATGAAGAAAGGGAGAGACTGAAACATGCTGTTGCTTTGTGGTTAATTGACCATATCCTATCATCTCTCTCTTTTCTCTTTACACACACACACACACACACACACACACACACACACGCTCTGGTTCAGTGAAGTCATTTCCCCAGTGTGTTGATTTACAGAAAATACAAAGTGATAGTTAAAATCTAATGGTGTGTTTATGGCCAATTGGTTACATCAGGGACTTTAGTTTGTGTGTGTGTGTGTGTGTGTGTGTGTGTGTGTGTGTGTGTGTGTGTGCGCGCGTGTGTGTGTGTGTGTGCGTGTGT
>JAOUQZ010000026.1:868169-881081 GCA_028564935.1 Neosilurus hyrtlii
TAGTGTGTAGTATCGTGTGTATTGTGTAGCACTATGTAATGTGTATTAGTGTGTAGTATCGTGTGTATTGTGTAGTATTATGTAATGTGTATTAGTGTGTAGTATCGTGTGTATTGTGTAGTACTATGTGATGTATATTAGTGTGTAGCACCTAGTGTGTATTGTGTAGTATTTTGTGATGTGAATTAATGTATAGCATCTAGCGTGTAGTATGTAGTGTATTAGCGTGTAGTATGTAATTTGTAGTAATATGTACTGTGTATTAGTGTGTAGTATCGTGTGTATTGTGTAGTATTATGTAATGTGTATTAGTATGTAGTATCGTGTGTATTGTGTAGTACTATGTGATGTATATTAGTGTGTAGTATCTAGTGTGTATTGTGTATTATGTAATGTGTATTAACCTGTAGTATTCAGTATTATGTACTGTGTATTAGCGTGTAGTATTCAGTATTATGTACTGTGTATTAGCGTGTAGTATGTAGTGTGTATTTTGTAGCATTATGTAATGTATATTAGTGTAGTATCTACTGGGTATTGTGTAGTATTATGTAATGTGTATTAGTGTGTAGTATGTAATGTGTATTGTGTAGTATTATGTAATATGTTTTAGTGTGTAGTGTGTAGTATGTAGTGTGTATTGCATAATATGTATATAATGCGCAGTATCATTTAACATGTATTATGTCATATGTAATATGAAGCATATTAGAATATAATATTATGCAGTGTTATGTAGTTAATAGTAATAGTGTATGATGTAGTTAGCAGTATGTAAAATCTAGTGTGCGGAGTGTGTTACATTTTCACACAGACACAGGTTTATTAGCATGGTAGACACGTGGAAGACAGGAAGTAATGCAGGTGAGCAGTAAGATTAGCGTGTCTGTAAGCGTGTTTATTAGCGACACCGAGTGTTTGATGTGCTGACAGCGTGGTGTAAATGAACTGCAGATAGACACAGAAACAATGACGGGATGGAGCGCCGGCTTCCTGAGCTGAGGGACAGAGAAATGGAGGCACAGAGGAGTGAAGTGGAAGGTGGAAGGGGGAATACACAGTGACATGGGGCACTCTCTTTGACAGCTTGGAAAGGTGGAGCACCAGAGCACCCTGCCACTTCCTGTTAAACAGCTGGCCGTGCATGGGGACTTCCTGCCAGACACTGAACCAACAGAGAGAGGTCATGGGTGTGTGTGTGGATGTGTGTGTGTGTGTGTGTGTGTGTGTGTGTGTGTGTCCAAGATCTACTGATTTATGAGGATGTCATCAGCTTCAGGAGTAGAAAGTGGTAGAAAAGAGAGAGAGAGACAGAGAAACACACAGTGTGAGTGAGAGAGAAAGCGACAGAGAGAGAGAGAGAGACTGACCAATTCCCGAGGTAAGAAGGGATCGTCTTGTCGGGACACCAACAGTGAAATGGTCTCTCCCTGCTTGGTGCTACGTAACATCGCAACCAGTTCCTCCTGTCTGTAACCGCTGATGTCCACTCCATTTACCTATACACACAAATTATATAAAAAACATATATAACTAAAGAAAAGAAAAACAAAAGAAGGATAAGAATGATGGAAGAAAGAATAGAAGGATATGAGAACAGAAGGAAATAGGAACGATGAAAGGAGGGATAGAAGGATATGAGAACAGAAGGAAGAATGATGAAAGGAAGGATAGAAGGAAAGGAAAACAAGAAAGATAAGAATGATGAAAGGAAAGATAGAAGGATAGGAGAACAGAAGGAAGAAAGGAATGAAGGAAGGACAGAAGGAGAGGAGAACAAACAGAATATAAGAATGATGGACGGATAGTACAACAGAAGTGAGATAAGAATGATGGAAGGATAGAAGGATATGAGAGCAGAAGGAGGATAAGAATGATGGAAGGAAAAATAGAATAGGAGAACAGAAGGAAGGAAGGAAGGAAGGACAGAAGGATAGAGGAACAAAAGGAATATAACAATGATGGACGGATAGGAGAACAGAAGTGAGATAAGAATGATGGAAGGAAGAACAGAAGAATTGAGTGAACACACCTCTAGGATGCGGTCCCCAGATTGTAGGCGCCCGTCTCTGATCGCAGCACCTCGGGGAAGGATGCTCTTTACCAGGATGGGACCAGGCCCATGTACGGTCGAGTCTCTGGTCACCACCGTGAAACCGAGACCGTCCAGACCTGCAAGACACAATGTCATACAGAACGTAGCACAAAACAATACACATCATCACACAACATAATACGTCATAACATAACACAGAACACAACACATCACACAACATAACACAACAATCATCACACAACATAATCATCACACAACATAATACATCATAACACAACACAGAACACAACACATCACACAACATAATCATTACACAATATAACATACATCACACAAACTTGACACACAACACAAAACAATACACATCATAACACACAACATAATACATTAAACATAAAACTTCGCCATGTTTCATTTTTATTTGTTATGAAAAAGTCGGGACACTCAGGCCAAAACATTCTATATTTAACAACACGAGGCTATTAATCACCACACACACACACACACACACACACACACACACACACACACACACACACACACACACACTAATATCTGAATTACTTCCTGTTAGTGACCTGAGCAGCTATTTTCATTCAGATTTCTGATCTGAGGAAGTGTTTAGTTTTTCCTGAGATCTTAAGTGGAACGCAGGATTGTAATATTTACATTACAGGAAGTGAAAGACTGAGTAAAATGTAAATAGTTTTAAAGGAGAGAAATCTGAGAGAAATGAGGTGGAGCGCAGAAGCCCTCGGCGATTCGAGAATACGAGCGCATCGGCGCTCAGCTTCCCTCAAACGCTGACTAATAAACCTTTCCTGATGAGGATTAAACGGGTCTGCGCTTTAATTTCACACGCCAGCACATCACAGAGAGAGGGACAGACGATGGAGGGAGAGAGCGAGGATGAGGAGAAGGAGGAGGAGAGAGAGAGAGACGGAGGGAAAGGCAGAAGTACAGGGATGAGTCTCCATGACTCCGCCCACATCACATATGTCATTAGTGAAACTCTCTCTCTCTCTCTCTCTTTCTCTCTCTCTCTCTACCACATGCAGTCACGACTGAAAGATGTTAGAGGATAGAAAGAGCTCCAGCATACTAAAGATGGCGAATGATGAAATCCCGTCTCCCAACAGAGCACCTGACTGACTTTCATTAAAGTTTAACACCTGCAGCAGCTGTCAATCACAGGAGACGGGGGTTAGGGAGGAGAGAGAGATAGAGAGAGAGAACGAGAGATCAAAAAGGAAAGAGAAGAGGAAAATGAAAACTCAAAATAAACAAAGGACAAAGAGAACAAAAGAAAAGAGGAATAAAAACAATGAAGGGAAAAAGAGGGGAAAACAAAAAAGAGGAGAAATCAGAACAGAAATAAACACAACAAAGACACACACATGCGAGAACAAAAACATTAACAAGATGAGAAGAAAACAAACAGAACACAGAAAAAGTTAGACAGACAGAGAGAGATAGACATGTGGGCAGAAAGAAAGAGAGACAGATGGAAAGAGACACAAATGGACAAAGAAAGAGACAGAGGGCAAGAGAGAGGAAGGCAGACTGTGAGAGAGAGACAAACTAAAAGAGAGATAGAGACAGAAATAGAGATATATGGGGGGAGATAGACAGAGAGAGAGAGAGAGAGACAGACACACAGAGGGAAAACCATACAGACAGGGAAGACACACACACACACACACACGTTTACAGCATTTGGCACACACACACACACACACACACACACACACACACCCTCCACCCACACACTACACAACACTCTATACACATACTCACACACCCTCTACATCCACACACACACACACACACACACGCATACACACTACACCCACACACTACACTCTACACATATACCACAACACTCTATACACACACACACACTAGACCCACACACTACACTCTACATTCTACACACACTCTACACACCTTTTGTTAAATTGACCAGCTTTTTGCCAGCTTTCTTATTAGCGTTTGCTAGTGCTAGAAAGGTGGGGTTCACTGTGGAGGCGGGGCTTTCGCTACGACTCTTGGGTGTGGGTGAGGCTGGGATGGATGGAGATGGGGTCTGCTCACGACGGTCCACTACAACAGGGCTGCGTCTCATGGCAGGTTCCTCTCTCAGAGGCGGGGTAAAAGAGAAAGAGGAGGAGGACGGGGCGGGGTCAGAGGGTTTTACATCGGCTTTCCGAAGGAGGAAGGGACTCTTGGGTTTGGGGATGCCGGTGTGGGCGGAGTCGATGCTGCTGAATATCTGGCCGATGAGGCTCTTCTCGTACTGCTGCTTGTTGGACTTCGGTAGGACCTCCAAGCGCACAACAGAGGATGCCATTGCCTGACGAAACATCTCCTGAGACCTGCAACAACAGAGTCAGAATTACGCCCTCGGAGTGGAGAGAAGAGGGGATGAGAGGAGGATAGGAAAGAAATTTTAGCGCTCGTCATGACGATGATGACGACGACAGTTGTCAGCACTAAACAACAATATAGAGTGAGATGTGATGTGGGAACCCAAGGGGCTGTGCGAACATGGAGAAGACCACAAGCCATGAACAACAGATTGGAGTGAGAGTGATGAGAGTGTAATGAGAGAGATGAGAGAGATGAGAGTGTGTGATGAGAGACTGTGATGAGAGAGATGAGAGAGTGTGATGAGAGAGATGAGAGTGTGATGAGAGTGTAATGAGAGAGATGAGAGAGATGAGAGAGTGTGATGAGAGAGATGAGAGAGTGTGATGAGAGAGATGAGAGAGTGTGATGAGAGAGTGTGATGAGAGAGATGAGAGAGTGTAATGAGAGATGAGAGAGTGTGATGAGAGGGATGAGCAGAGATGAAAGAGTGTGATGAGAGGGATGAGCAGAGATGAAAGAGTGTGATGAGAGGGATGAGAGAGTGTGATAAGAGAGTGTGATGAGAGAGATGAGAGAGAGTGATGAGAGAGTGTGATGAGAGAGATGAGAGAGTGGGATGGGAGAGATGAGAGAGTGTGATGAGACAGTGGGATGAGAGAGTGAGATGCGAGAGATGAGAGAGTGTGATGAGACAGTGGGATGAGAGAGTGGGATGAGAGAGTGTGATGAGACAGTGGGATGAGAGAGTCACGACAAAGCAGTGATGAAGCCGAAAGTTCGTACTGAGCGAATGACGTGTCTATGAGCTCTGTGTCATTGATCTGTACGATGCACTCGTCCTCCACGAAGATGCCCTCTTTCTTTGTGCGACTGTTCTCCTCGATGCCTTTAATGTGCAGGCCCAGCATCCTAAAACACACACATACACACATAGGTTTAAATGAAAAACCATCATGTTTACGTGAGTGTTCCAGCTTATGTTTATGGAGGATGTCAATATTTCTGTGTGCGTGTGTAACAAACTGCTTTTCATGCCAAGTTACAAGATCAACAGGTCAGAGAACATGTTGAGCAAAAAAAGGAAAGGAAAAAAAAGAAAGATGAATGGGGTAGAGATAAGAACAACAGAATCCCTTGAACAAACACACACACAAAACAGGAAGTGAGACCCAAGAGTCACCTCCTGTAGCATCTAGTCAGTATACAAGTGCACAAAACAAACTAGCAGTGTTGACATTTTCACATTTCCTGTGTGTGTGTGTGTGTGTGTGTGTGTGTGTGTGTGTGTGTGTGTGTGTGTGTGTGTGTGTGTCAGCACACTTACCGTCCACTCAGTGAAGAAAGATATGGTACAATTTTAATTCCTAGAGGTCCCATGTCTCCAGAAACGTCTACAGTTCTGGTGAGCTTGCTGTGGAAACACATACACCCACACAGACACTTATTTTACAATAAATCACTATAAACTGGTCATTTTTTCCACTGGATTACTAGCAAGGGATGAACTGCAGGGATTAGCAGTCATTTCTCCAGAAGTGACATCAGCACATTGGGCAGGGTTAACGTCTCTTGTGAAGACAGTGAGACTTACATTCTAGTAACTCTGAGGATGAGAACGCTGCCAGAGAGGAGTGAGACAGTAAATCCAAAATGGTTTATGCAGCTAACATTTTGCTAAGGTGGCCTTCCTGTCATCAGTGGATTTCTGTGCTTGTTGTTAGTGCAGCTTAGCACTGCCCGATAATGTGTTATGCTACATGGGTCAGTGACATAGCCCAGCCAATCCAACAAGTTCACGTCACTACCAGGCTGGAACGGCCAAACAGAAACACATGTCTCTGAGCATGCCTAGAGTCTCAACACTGGCGCGCACTTTGAAACGGTCATGGACTGAAGTTACTGGAAGGAACCGTTGATGTATGTGATTGTTTAAAATTGCCAGTAACACTAATTCACCCCAGGTACACTTTAATTCTTAGTTATAACCTCACTTTCTGGTTTTAGGACTTAAAGTTTTAATGAACTACAGAAGAATCATGTTGGATATCAAAAATCTAAGAAATCAGTCAACCAGCAAAACAGGAATACAGCTAAAGTAGCCTGGAAATTCCAGCATTATAATTTATTATATAATTATAAATTATACCTCAGCAAATTTGGATAATTTTTTAAGAACAGAAACAACAAATAAATTAATGAATAAATAAATAACTACATAAGTTCTGATTGCAACTGAACATCATGGTGTCCATTAAACTTTGATGGACTCAAAGAAATTGTAATTGCATTTTTCTAACACCGTGTCAAGATATTATTGTGAACAAAAGTACTTTTTTACAGTAAAATTGCTGAGTGGGGCACTATCACTGTAATAAACTATTTATGGAGCACTCAATAGGCTGCCATAGATTCCCATATCAAAGTACAATAATAATAATAATAATAATAATAATAATAATGATAATAATAATAATAAAAGAAAAGATGGCTATGACAATTAGCCCTCCAGTGCTCGTTCCCCTAATAAGCACTAATGCTAAATAACACACAGAAAAATCACCATACAAATGAAAACTGTTTTATATTTGAAATTCCGAACAGTGTTCTTGATGATGAACCGCTCCACACTCTCAGCAACCGGCTTCGATAAGAATCTCGGTCAAAAACCGAAATGAGATTAGAGGCGTGTAGTAATTTTCTATCAGTATCAATCAATCTCACACACACACATACACACACACTGGCCAGAGGGCAAGTAGCTATCACTGTGCTCCATTAGCTCCTTCTTGGATCATTTAACAGCCCTGATCTGCCTCGCTGACCTCCTGCTTTCCTGCTGCGCTCACACCCAAGAACCAAAGAACACACACTCTCTCACACACACACAGATATACACATGCACGCACACACAAATACATTCACACTTGTATATACATATACACAAGCACTCAAAGCGCGCCCACACACACACACACACACACACACGTGTGCACATGCACACAGATAAACACAAACAGATATATATACACACACACACTTCATGCTCTGCAAACGGGGCGAGGTCAACCAGACAACAGACCACACCCATTGGGATAGATATTTTTCATCAGCAGAAACAAAGGTAACATTTCATACTGATGTGGTGTTTAAAAATCCATCACGTATCTAAGTGAACACAGATGTATTTCTTATGGATTCATTTCTGAATAGTCCAGCAGCAATTAAGGGCCCAAGCAATTTTTTTGTAATCGCTTTAAAATAAATGGCTCAGCTGTGCACAAAACATGGTGTTTTATTTACATTTCAATGATAAAGTCCTGATTCCAAATCATGTAATAATATTCACAGGTTTAGGGAAGTAACAGAAAAAAGAACTAATGTATTAACTAAAATGTCCACCATATTATTGTTATATATTACAGTTCATTAAAAAAGCTACAAGTTGCATATTCAAAGCCTTGATTTATATGAATATGACATTAAACAGAGAAAGCATTTTTGAATATTTTGAGTTTAAAATAAAACAGAACAGAGTACAGTTAAAAAAGATGAGGTGAATTAAAGATTATAAAGAACATTAAGCTGGATTCTGAAGGGCTCGAAATACACTTTTATCATGTTTTTGTAAGTAACAGGGAGTTATAAGGCAGAAAAAAATGGGAAACAGCCTGTCGGTTATGCTCTACCCCAGGCCCCCTATACACACAAAAACACTCACACACCACCATTCAGTACTGGACCTTGTACTCTTGTCCACACAGACCTCAAATCCATTTTGCGCTTTTGTCCTCGGGGTTCACATTAATGGCAAAACAAATAATCTGAGAGGTACTGCAACTGCTCTTGTTGTGGTTGGTGTGTGTGTGTGTGTGTGTGTGTGTGTGTGTGTGTGTGGTGTTCTACACACAGCGCCAGAGGCACAGGTGCCTACCTGCATCTCTTACTTCAATAACGACATGAGCAGGGAGAAGGAAAATAAGGAAAAGGCGGATGGTGGTGGTGAGGGTTACATGAAATGTTCCATCGATGTCAAAAAAAAAATCAAAAAAAAAAAAAAAAAAAGCCACTGGGGATTTTTAAAACAAGCAGCCCGATAACACATCAGAAATGTCTGTCGTTGTCAGACATGGGTCGAGGCAGACTTTTTGTTGTTGTTTTTGCGAGAAACAAAGCATTCCTGTGAGGAATCATTTCGAGGTTCCTGAAAGTCCTATCCGTGTTCATGGCACCATTTTGTATCCCACTGAATAAAATATTCATAAACATGTTCTCTAAATAAACCTAAATTCTATTCACAACACCACACGAATGGTCCGGATTAATGTTAAAACTCTTCACGTTTAAGCAAGAATCAAAGATGTATCGTAGGTACTAAACGTATTTATTGTGATTCTCTACACTAAACAAATTTAAGCTTTTTATTCACCCTGGCAGAGAAAATAAACATTATTGAATAATTAAACATGCATAAATGATTAGACACGGTGGGTTTGTGTGGGGCGGAGGGGGTACTTTTTTCCATTTAAAAGAGGAAGAACAAAAACAAGAGACAGAATTAAGCAATTTGGCAACATTGAGATTTCCTGTCATAATTAGTCAACAGTTGACATGTAGCTCACTTAACTTCAATGAATAAACAAAAAATCTCGACAAAATTCTATACAGATTGCAGATATGCAGATTGAAACCTAGCTCATCATTTCTAGCCATACAGGATAACAAGCTCCAACATAACTGCTAGAGGCAAACTGTTTTACTGAGGTAAAACTGAGCTAAAAACTGTTTAGTTGAGATAAAACTGAGGTAAATCTCATCAGCTGAGGTAAAACAGGTAAAACTGAGGTAGAACGGAGGTAGAATGGACTTGTTTTTTTTTTAAAGTGTACAATTGAGGTATACCTGATCTGTTTGAAGGAGGTAAAACTAAGGTCACATTATTTTACTGAAGTAATACTGGGTTAAAACCGAGGTAAACCTATTTTCTTGAGGTAGATCTGAGGTAAAATCATTTAAGTAAAAGTAGTAAAACAGAGGTAAAAACTGTTTAACTGAGGTAAGACTGTGGTAAAAGCTAGGTAAAGCTGACACTGTTTTAACACCATCCAACAATAAGATCAGATAAAAAAAATTTTTTAAATCAGGTGAACAAGTATCCCAAATGCGTGGTTAAAAAAATACAATCTACGCTCCTGCATAACGCAACAATCCTATGATGGGTAGAAAATCCTATGATGGGTAGAAAACCGCACCCACACCGAAGTGACACGGGCACTAGCTTTTGTAAAGTCCTTATTTATTTCACAGCTTGTTTTTAAATGCTCAAAGATAAAGAGATCAGACCCAAAAGTGTAGATCATATTAGCTTGTCTTAAGAAGAAGGCCTGTTAACTTCCATTTTACTTTTACTGTTCTTGAAAAGTCTGGAAATCTGAAGTGGCGCTTTTAACTCTAGCACTGAAGACTCTTTCCGGAAATGTCAAACACATGCACGTCCTTACGTGAAGCACATTGTTCTGGTTTCTGCAAGTGAGCTGTTAGAACAGAAACGATAACGTATTGTCCAAGGACCCTCAATGTAACACATGGATACACAGATGCACACAAAACACCAACATGGACACACAAGTCCAGCGGAGACACAAAGACAGACAGACTGCCTTTTGTTGATGCCTTGATGATTCCAATAGCGTTCAGATAAAACTCTCAGCAAAAAACACCTCCTTTATGACATCAGATAGAAGTCTGTATTGGGGCCACTTCAGCCGGTAAATGAGGTAGGTGTGTGTACACCTGCGTGCGCATGTATGTGTGTGTGTGTGTGTGTGTGTGTGTGTGTGTGTGTGTGTGTGTAATACTGATTGACAGAGCCAGTGAAGAGTGGCAAAAGAGATAACCGCCCGCTTCTCACTTGGAGAAGAGGAGGTCATGTGACCTGCGATAACGCCACAGCATGTCCTGTAACCATGGCAACAGCTGCAGATTCTAATATACACACTCTTTGCATTAATAAACTCATTTATTTTTGGATGATGCCATTTTTAAAGACAGGCTTGAATATCAGGGTTTTTTTTTTACATTATTTCACTCCACAAATGTAGGCAATAGGCTCAAGACATGCTGACATCCCTGTCAAAATTGCAGAAAATAAACAGATGAATTATATATTGTATTGTATTCTATGTTAATATTGCTAGCTATATACTCATTTGTTAATATTGCTATCTATATAATCTTGTGTGGACTTTAGACGTGCCATCTCTTGGCCATAGAGGCGTTTAGTCTTATCTTAAGCCGATCATATTCTGATATTAGTTCAAATGTTATTCCGATGTTATAAGCAATTTTGTTCGGATATGTGCCAATGCTCTCCAATGTGTCCAATTTTAGCTACAGACATTTCTAATCTTAGCTACGGACATGTGTAATTTTAGCTATGGGCAATTTATAATATAAGCTATGGGTGTGTTCAATCTTAGCTATCGATGTGTCTAATCTTAGCTACAAATTTGTCTAATTTTAGGTACGTGTGTGCATAATGTTAGGTGACTGCTTACAAAAACAGAGCCTTACTAGCCAAAATATTTTAACGTATGTGTATGCTATTATTTAGATTATCAGTTAAAGCTAAATGTGTTTAATTTTGACATTATAATGCTATAGTGTAAAGATATTTTTTAAAATATATTATTATAAGCACTGAATACAGTACTCTGTCTGGCCCAAAATTATTTATTTATTTTGAATAAAGAAGGTGAATGTTGAAATCACTTGCTGGTGTAGTGCATGTAAACGAAGCGTAATATTTACTTCATCATCATTTTTTCCTTTTGAAAAGTCTTTAAATCAAAGTAATCAAAAAGACGAGGCCAGAAAATGAGAAGAATTTGTAGAACTTTTTCCTCAGTGGTTTGTTTGCAGGAAAAGTTTCAGCTTTTCAGGTTGTTTGGTGTCCAAGGAAACACAACGTGGAGCGTTACAGACTTCAAACTTCAGACCCTCTGACTACATTAAACTGAAAATTTATTCTTTCTTTATTTCCTTTCCAGAAGGTCAGAACCATAAACATCCTTTATTCTGATCTGAAATTTATTTTGTTAGCATTTACGTCAATTCAATTTGAAGATGTTTCCTTAAAAAGTAATTTTAAATAATTGTGTTTTCAAATGTCACGCTCAACAACGACAAGAGGTTTAAGCGAGTCCAAACTAATCGTGGACTTTAGGAGAATCATGTGACCCATACTTCAGAGGGTGTGTTTATTCAGTCAGGGGAATAATTATCACCTGGAGGATTGCACAAAGTGCCCCAGGCTTGGACAGAAGATGGTAAAGATAATATTCATGGAAGACGAAAAGCAATTTTTGCACTGCAGCGATACACACAGAGTACGCAATTAAAACAGCATGGAGCTTCAGCTCAGCACACACTCCTTAATAACAACACCACAAAGGAAGCTAAATCAATACGTGTATTACTGATACTGTATATCATCGTCATTATTATTATATGACACATGTTTATAACTATCTAAAAATATTTATTTTTTAATTAAATATTTATATTACTCCTTTATTTGTAATATTACTATTTTTTTAGTAGTAGTAGTTTTGCTGTACACACCTGCTGCTGCTGTAGTTGTTGTTGGTCCTTCTGATCGTCGTGTCTTCTTTTGGCGTGTCCATGCTCCCACCTTTTACAGTTAGCACATGGCCTGGTCCCTGTTAACACACACACACACACACACCAGGTACCTGTTTTATTCATTTCATTTACAGGATAAAGTTAGTAAATAACACAATTACCAAATTCCACTAGGTCTGTATTATGTCCCTGTGGGTAGTATCAACACACACACACACACACACACACACACACACACACACACACACACACACACACACACACACACACACACACACCTTTTACGAATCACGTCACAGTGAAGTGTGTCCTGTGTGGTGAAGGAGCAGAGGGGAAAAAAACTTAATTTAAAAAAAGAAACAATTGAGATATGTTCAATCTTCGTCTGTCTTTCTACCGAGCTGCTGATAATGACCGCCTGACAAAATCACACACACAAAAACCACATCTTTCTCTTATTCCCTCTCTCTCTCTCTCTCTCTCACACACACACACACACACTCCCCCCAAGTGACCCAGATTACGGATGGTTATGCGATTATCCCCCACTAGGCTACATGCTACAGTGCTATTGTTATTGTTCTTGTGCATCCGTACATTCTTTATTGTAGAAGTGCACTCAGCTCCCAGCATTCAGTAAAACACCAACAAAAAAAAAGAAGCCCTGAGACTCAGAAAGCGAGAGAGATCCAAGAGTCCGGTGGGTGAGAGGGGCCGCAGGTGGGAGGGGCAAAACACAATCAAATCCGCAGAACAACAACAAATACAATCTCTGTCACACACACACACACACACACACACACACACACACACACACACACACACACACACACACACACACACAC
>JAOUQZ010000026.1:904482-919203 GCA_028564935.1 Neosilurus hyrtlii
TTCAGAAAATGACATGACAACTTCCCAACATTAGAATATCACAGACAGAGAGGTGACATGTTTCAAGTATTTAAAATCATCAACATTGTTCATTCTTTCATTTTCTGAACCATTTAATCCTAATTAAGGTCTCTGGGAGGCTGGCTCCCATCTCAGCCGTCTCTGGGCGAGGGCAGAGTACACCCTGGACAGCTTGCCAGGCCATCGCAGGGAGGAAACACGCTGACGGCAACCCAATAGCCTTCTTTTTTATGAACGACAGCAATGTTTTGCTGTGAGACAGTGAGAGACATGGTTGGCCGTTGATAGGTGGGGCACCAGCGACAACCTGCTGATCGTGGGGCCTGATCCCCCGACCTGATCAGAAAGCCAGCACCTTAATCACTGAGCCACCACTGCCACCATTAAAAACACTGACGGTGTTAACTCAACGAAACCGCAGCTGGAACACCATGCAGTTTGCCCGCTATGATGGACGTAGTCATAATGTGGTTTGTCTGGTTGGTGTGCAAAGGCCGCTCACATTTCTAACCCTTGGAATGCCCCCCTACAAGAACTCATATCTGCCCAGCCTGTCAACACCTTTACTGCACAATTAGACAGATACTGGGCCATTTCCAGGGACAGGTTTTGGTGCATAAACAGCTAGCAACCGGAAGCAGAAGGCGCTCAAATCAAGGCTTCAAGGAAATGCTGTAAACAACCGCTAGGGGGAGCTGTAGTTTTTTGACGCTTCATTTTATTAACGTCACACGGAAATGAATAATAATTTACGGAAATGTTCTTGCTATTCTGGTATTAATGTAGTTTATTATCAATATTTTTTAAAAAAAATTTGTAGTTATAAATTGTTGATTTTTTTCAACTGAGTTAAAAGGAAAAAAAATATTTCCGCTTGCTAGTTTTAGCTTTTTAGAAAATAACTTTTTAGAACGAGGAGCAGGTTAACGTCGTTTCACGGTTTATTTATAGTGTGTCACAGTGTGTCACAGTAATGTAAATATGTTTATTTCGGATTTTTCACCGTCTGGAACTCAGCTCTCAGAAGCAGGTGGACGCGCCGAGAATGAGAAGAATAACCCGGATGAAACAGGAGCGCGTGATTCGTCCATGCGGTTTTCATGTGTCATGGGAAATGTAGTTCGCAAAAATGGACTACAAAATGTTTTGTACAGTTATATTTGAAGCCAATGCAAAATCTTAGTGTATACAGCACATCCTTAAAAAATGAAGGATAATTCAGGAATAGTTTTTTTAATAGTTTAATAGTTAATTTTGAAAACAGCACAGAATGATTAGAAAGGTGCGCCGCTTGTTTACTTCCGGTATGTTGTGTGGTGTGGAGCTGACCGGACAGTGAGACGGTATAAAACAGTGGAGCTGTGATGAGTGCAAGGACGGAGAAATGGCGCAGTACAAGTGATGGAACTGTAATTAAAGACATTTTGCTTTCAAACGACTGATTTCCGCGCGTTATAGAAGGTGAGTTAGGGAAATACCCCAGCAACGGGACCGTATTGCAAACCGCTCATTAATACTTCTGAAATAAAAATGATCGATTCTCGATTCTGATTGGTCAGAAGGTGTTGCTGCGATAATAGTTCCGGCTGCAAGGACGATTTACAGCTTGATGTCAGTGCGCAAGTTCTAGCGCCTTGTCATTTCCATAGCAACCACGTGTACAGGTAACACTTATCACTGTTTGTGGGTTACTGGAGGGGTGTCAGTGTTTTGTGACAGGACCGGAACCATGTTGCTTTGTGTTTGTATTCCATGATGTTGTAATTTAAGATAATACAACTGTATTAAACAGATTTTTTAAAGAATTAATGTATTTTGTAAAGAATTAAACACATGCCGTATTCAGAAACTAATCTACTCGTGTTGTCATCCCAGGGTTTCATGGGAAAATGGTGGAAGTCAGGAGTTACTGTGAGAAAGGTGTGTCCATGCACACCGTATGGATTGATGGTGGATTCACGCCCTGCTTCTTCTTCACCCTCGTCCCCTCTGTCCTCGGGACGCTCGCTGTCCTGCTCGGCACCCTCCACTTTGTGTGCTACACTCGCTACGGCACCGATATGGAGCCCCGATTTGTGCCACGTTCCCACCTCTACAAACTGCAGCTGGCTTTCTCGGTTCTGCTCAGCCTCCAGGCGCTGGTCTGGATGATGTTCCGGGTGGTACGGGACACACTTGTGCCCGGGTACGTTGTACTCTGTGGATGTCTCTATGCCCTGGCGTGGGTGTGGGCAACAGCACTGCTGAGAATGGAGAGGAAGAGAGTTCTAGTAAGGGACAGGACGAGAGGACATAGTGCCGTGCTGCTGCTGTATTGGTCGATGGCGTTCATCGCTGAGAACCTGGCCTTCGTGTCATGGGAGAGCCCGAGGTGGTGGTGGGGGTTCAAGAGCCCTGAGCAACAGGTGAGTACTGAGAAAGATAATGAGAGAGTCTCTAAATATTTTTATTTTGGTTCTATCCTCCAGGGTTTGTTAAGGAGTTGAGGGTTCTAGATTCTTGAAAGGGTTCTGTTACATGAAAGACATGATCTAGAAAGATAAAGTACCTTTGATCCATAAGATGCTGAGTTGGATCTTCACTAGGGTTCTGTCTTAAAGAGGTTATTGGGCAGTTAAGGGTTCCAGCTTCTTAAATGGGTTCTACTTGAAATCTTTTCCGAAACTGTAACCGTAAAGATGCTGAGGAAGGTCTGACCGTCTTCATCTGGGTTCTGTTCCTAGTGTCTCAGTGTTTTGTTGGGAGATCAGGGGTTCTAGATTCGTAAGTGGGTTCTACTCAGAATCGTTTGGGAAATAACGTCTCTGAAGCTTCTACAGAAGGTCTGAACATCCTCACTATGGTTCTGTCTTCAAGGGATTTGGAAGCTAGTACCATTGCACTGTTGGTGAAGATCTGAACATGTTCCACCCAGGTTTGATCTGTAGGTAAAGGTATTTTTACAATAGAGATTTTGGGATTACCTCAAGAAAGAGGAACTGGAGAACAGTTTGGGTTCTAAAGAGATCATGGTGTTGCGTTCAGCCCTACTGAAAATAACCAAATCTTTCTCCATAGCGTATGGGTTCTCACTTGCTAAATGAGAATAAATTATGACGGAGAAGATCCTGACTGGAATCTATTTAAGAAGCTGGAACCCTAAACAACATCATTTGCAAATTATTCATTGTTGTGTTAATCATAAAAGTGATAATAATAATAATAATAATGAGTTATTATGTAGTTTCTCTTTATTTTATATTAAAATTGTGACTTGCTCACTGTTATAAATAAATAAACAAACAGATAAATGGTCTTACTCTCCGAGTTAAGGAAAACATTTGACACGTGAGTCGACTCTAACTCATGATTCAGAATCAGCTTAGTAGTGATGACTCGGCATTTCTCTGATTATTTACTCCTAATATCTCAGTAATGGACTCTAACCAGGGCAGAGGCTCCTCCCACCTATTCACCACCGCTCAAAAATGTAGTTGGAAGAACGACAAACCACGCCTATGGGTTTCCCACGCCCACTGACACAGCAGTTTCCAGTTAGTTGTGGTGGAATGATAACGTTGTTTAAAGGATGACTTTGCAAAATTTGAATGGATTATATGAAGTCATACTGAGTGCATTAATGTGTTTATTGTAAATTGCTAATTAGAGGGTTTTTAAATGATGGTCTGCAGTAAAAAAAAAAATATTTTAGGGTAAATTTACAAAAACTATAGGTTGGAAACTTTTTTTTTGTTTTGTTTTTTTTTTTTGCCTGCTAAACAAAACCACAAGCAAACATGCTAGCATGCTAATGTATTAACTCGTGAAAGAACCAGCACTTATATATGATTTGAGCTAAAGATGACGGTTAATCACTTCATTCTTAAATGTACTGCAATTTACCGTATTGTATCGTTGCACCACTATGGGTGAGCTTGTGTGTGTGTGTGTGTGTGTGTGTGTGTGTGTACTTGTACTTGCTACGAAGTGGGGACTGGAATACACTTAACCATGTGCCCAAGTCCATGCCTATGCTTCCCAGTACCTATTTTCCCCTGTAACCCTAACCCTAATATTCCAATAATTGTTACTTTGATGAGTATGTTTGAGTTTGTTTCATCATACTACTTTTACAATATGGATACAATCGTTGTAGCTTAATTCTACAAAGTACACAAAACAATGGAAGATCCATTAATTTAATAAGGACCGGGGAACATCGGGTCTGGGAAACATAGGGATTGAGGAACATGGGTCTGATCCCGGATGTGAGGACAATTTGGCTGGTCCTCACTTCTTGTAAGGACTGTTTAAGGGTTAAGACTTGGTTTTAGTGTTCAGGTTAGAATTTGGTTTGGGTTATGTTAAAGCATGGGAGTCGGTATTTGTGATGGTTAAGGTTAGAGTAAGGAGCTAAGAATGTATTATGTCAATGAACGTCCTTGCATCAAAATAGAACAATAGGAATACAGGATTTTGTGTGTGTGCACGCAGGTGGAGTTTGCGTTCTGGATGTTTCGCTATATCTGCTCTGGGACGCTGTTCTTCATTGGCCTGAAAGCTCCTGGACTGCCACGCAAACCATACACGCTTCTTATTAACGAGGACGAGCGTGATGTGGAAAGCGGTGGACAGGTAAGTGTGTGCGTTTAGTAATGAATGGATTCAAAATGTGATCTCTGTTATTGTTTTTTTTTTTTTTTCCTTGTATACAGCCATTGCTAGGAGATGCAGCACAGAGTGAGTCGGCATGGAGGGACTTCAGAAGGAAGGTGTGTCTCCTGCTGCCATACATGTGGCCGAGCGGCAGTGTTGCTCTCCAGTTTGTCGTAGTGCTGTGTCTCGGGCTGCTGGGAACCGAACGCGCCATCAATGTCTTCATTCCCATCTACTACAAAAATATAGGTGACACATCAGGCGTTTATATCTGTGCAGAAATCTGAGTAGAGAGTAAGAATGGAATGTGTGTGTGTGTGTGTGTGTGTGTGTGTGTGTGTTACAGAAGTATATTTAATAGCTCTTGTTGTTTGGCAGTGAATGAGCTGACAGGAGGAAGTCCCTGGAATACGCTGGCCACCACAGTGTGTATTTATGTCTTTCTGAAGTTCCTGCAGGGAGGTGGCGCCGGTGCGTACGTGTTCGTTTATTATTTTTCCAGTAAGGTCTCTGTACGTGTTCAGCATGAGGGTGTGTGTTCATCTTCTTTTCTGTTCTCTGTCAGGTTCCTCCGGCTTCATCAGCAACGCTCGTACGTTCCTGTGGATCCGCGTGCAACAGTACACCGGACGCGCGGTCCAGGTCCGCCTCTTCGCCCACTTACACTCACTGTCTCTGCGCTGGCATCTGCAGCGGCGCACCGGAGAAGTCCTTCGCAGCATCGACCGTGGAACTTCCTCCATCGACAGCTTGCTCAGGTCCCAAAAGCCACCGCTACCTCATTCTTCAAAACATCAGCACTGCATAAGTTATGATGATGGACTGAATGTCAGTTTACCTCTCTCTCTCTCTCTCTCTTTCTCTCTCTCTCTCTCTGTATACAGCTATATTGTCTTCAGCATCTTCCCTACAATTGCCGATATCATCATCGCAATCATCTACTTCTCCTCCAATTTCAATGCCTGGTTCGGCCTCATCATCTTTGTGTGCATGGCGTTTTACCTCAGTGAGTCTCCGCCTCTGAGCGTCCAGTGTAGCTTAGTGTTTATAAAAAATTATTATATTTAAAAAATGGTTATTGACTTTGCCTGCTTTTTTTTGAATATGTTTTATCTGAAAGCTCTTACGATTATAATAACGGAATGGAGGACAAAGTATAGGCGAGAAATGAACACGCAGGATAACAACGCCAAAGCCAAAGCCGTGGACTCCCTGCTGAACTTCGAGACGGTACGCCCAGTTCCATGAAGAGATCCATTCGTTTAACTGTTTTTATATACAGGACGCGAGTCCAAGATGGTGTGTACATCTTCTAGACAGTCCCGTATGTCAAAACATGTCAAAACGTATAAAATTCAAACAAAAATAGTATTTTTTTCCCCCGGGACAACTACACTTTTCAATTTTTTTCATTTTTTTGCTCATATCTTGATTAAAATGAAAAAAGAAAAGAAAAACATTAAATAAATTAAAATGAAATAAAAATTGGGACTGTACAAAAACTATTGTATGGTAGCAAAAAGGAGTCATGTCCTGGATCTCAGTTGGTTCACTTGATGCAACGTTCAGTATGCAAATTATCTAATCGTGCATCATGCTGAGAAGCTAGGTCACGGATGTGGCGAACATTGGCTAGCTAACAATTGTTTATATATGACATACTGCGAGGTTTAATTGTAGCGTTCCACAGGTGAAGTACTACAACGCAGAGGATTACGAAGTAGGCCGCTTTGAGGAAGCCATCCTGAAGTACCAGGTGACGTCAGTGTGTGTATTGTGTTCTGTTGTGTGTGCTGTGTTGTACTGTAAACTCACCCCGTGTCTGTGTTCAGTCTTTGGAGTGGCTGACCAACGCGTCTCTGGCGCTACTGAATCAGACGCAGAATCTGATCATCGGTTCGGGGCTGCTGGCCGGCTCGCTGCTCTGCGCGTACTTTGTCACTGAGGGAAAGTTTCAGGTGCGACACAGACTTTCAGTTCAAGTCCCACTGCTTACTTTAGTATTTATGTAATTAGTATTTAATGAAGTTTTGTGCAGGTTGGAGATTATGTTCTGTTCGGGACATACATCATCCAGCTCTACACACCGCTCAACTGGTTCGGCACATACTACAGGTACACACACACACACACACACACACACACACCATTAAAAGGGAAAGTCTGTTGGGTTTTACACCCAAGCCTATTGGTTCATCAGATCTGGAGTTTAACCTGTTTTCTGTAGCGTGACACAACTTAGAAGTTCAATCCCTGCTGGAAGGGATGCTAGTCTATTGCAGGTTACCCAGTGTTTCTTACTGGTACCCATTTATACTGCTGATTGGACAGATGCATACTTGTGGTTGAGACCTTGCCCAGGGGTCTGTGTGCTTTTATTCTGTTTATCACCATCACAAAACATTGCCGGTTCTGTTCAGGGTCATCCAGAAGTCATTTATCGACATGGAGAGCATGTTCAAGCTGTTTGATGAGGAAAAGGAGGTGAGGAGTAAAACTGTTCCATCCACTCTTTTTCCTTCGTATATGTGCATTTTTTTTTTTTTTTTGCCTATTTGTTTTGTTTTGATTTCAGGTGAAGGATGTGGTGAATGCCGGAACCCTGCAATACAAACAGGGAAAGATCGAGTTCCAGAATGTTTCTTTTAGCTACATTGAAGGGTAATAAACCTCACAGAATTCACAGCAAAGTGGGTATGAAGTCAGAAATGATTAATTTTGAGTTATTGGATTCATTTTGTAACTGATATCCTAAGCTTTAAAATGACACCAGATTCTCTAACATATGTTGCTAGTTTTGTGATAACTAACCAAAACCTACCAGGAACATTCAGCTTTTTAAAGTCCAACAAAGAATTTAATCATTTCTGACTTAATATCCATTTTACTGAGATGGGTCACAAATATTTATTTTTTAAATATATAATTGTTTGAAACAAAATAATTAAAATGTTCTTTGTGTTAAACAGGAAGGAGATTCTTAAGGATGTCTCGTTTACGGTGCTACCTGGTCAAACCGTTGCACTGGTGAGTAACAGGAATAAATTATTGAATGAATGAACAAACAAACACAGAGTATTGCTGCGGATAGGAATTCCTGAATTCCCTCTGTGACCTGACCTCAGATCAGAAAAATGGATGGATGGAAACAAACAAACAAACAAACAAATAAATAATATATATTCTTTGTTTGTATTTTTTATTTATTTATTTTTCGGCATTTATTAATAATTATTTAATTTTAAAAAAAATTTTATACTATGTGTATGGCCTAAAATACATACAGATTGTATTTGTTAATTTTTTTAAATGTTTTAACAGATTTAAATAGATTTAAAATACATTTTTAATAGTTACAGTGGTTTGCACAAGTATTCATAGCTCTTGAACTTTTCCACATTTTGTCACATCACAACCACAAATGTAAATTTATTTTATGTGATGAACCAGGACAAAGTGGTGCATAATTATAAATTGGAAGGAAAATGATGCATAGTTTTCTTTTTTTTCTTTTACAAAAAAACAACATTTACTAGTATTGACACCCTCCTTAGTCAATACTTTGTAGAACCACATTTCAGACAGGCTCCAGCATCCCTGCAACCCTAATAGGATTAAGGGATTCAGAAAATGAATGAATTAAATACATTTGTCTGATTATTAATCATATTTAATTAGCACAATAAAATAACAAGTAAAATAATGTCATGTTAATATATGCATTTTTAAATGTATTATTTATGCAATTAAAAATTAAGTTACATAAGTTTTACCAAAGTTTTTATATATATATATATATAGTAGTGTTCGGTGAAGATTATACACCACCAGTTTTGTCTAAAGGGGCTCCTAATAAAAAGGAGTAAAAAATTACTTCTCTATAATTTTTTGGTAAAAATGTATTGAACTATGCTATTGTAGACAAAGAGAACCAAAAAAAATTCCAACAAGTATATTGAGGTAAAAGTATGGCTAATAAACAAAAACATTGAAAATACCAATTTTTCAGAAACATTAAAAGGTTCGCAGATTTATTTATTTATTTATTTTACTTTTACCTTGCATGAATGAACTTTAAACCATATGGAATGGTTTAGCAAGTCAAAAAAAATAAAATATGTGAAAACTATGCCTGAAAGGTTAAATACTGTAATCAAAGTTAAGGGTGGCCACAATAAATATAGACTTTTTGTTCCTCAAAAAAGAGACTGTTATTTTTGGTATTACTATATATTGTGTTTGTTTACGTATTCTAATCAACATGATCCAATATTACATGAAATAGTACTTAGTTTCTGATCTATCTTCATTTTGTTGAATTCAATTTTGTGTTAATTTTTTTAATTTCTATACTGCACACTACTGTATATATGTGTGTGTGTATGTATATATATATATATATGAGCTATCCTTTTTTTAGTTTAAAAAATCTTTTAAACTTAAATAGGATGGCTCCTATATTTGATCTTACATGGATTACAGTCATTAAATAGTTTCTACTTATTAAAGTATTTTTAATGTTGTATATTTATTAATAGATGTTTAACAAAAAGCTACAATTTCCTTCAACATTTTGCATTATTATTATTTTTTGTTTTGTTTAAACATTTAGGTGGGTCAGTCAGGCTCTGGGAAGAGCACCATCATCCGTCTACTCTTTCGTTTCTACGACGTTCAGGGCGGATGCATCCGCATCGACGGCCAGGACATTACCAAAGTAGGACTAAAAAATTTATGATATCACATAAAAATAGATAATACAAATATAGAAGTATTAAAAGTGTGTGTGTATGTTGACAGGTGAAGCAGGCCTCCCTGCGTTCCCACATCGGTGTCGTTCCCCAGGACACTGTCCTCTTCAATGATGTCATCCGTGAAAATATTCGTTACGGCCGAATTTCCGCCTCCAACCAGGAAGTCGAGGACGCCGCCATCGCTGCTGACATCCATGACAAAATCCTCTCCTTCCCTGATGGCACGTAACTCTTCTTAACACAGTTTTACTGTCCTGGGTTTAAGTTTGATCAATTAATTTTACCCCCTGCGAAGTGTAGGGGATACCAATTTTTGACAGGCTGTCTGCCGCCACCACAGACCCTTTAACACTCTAGCAGTGCCTGTTCTTTTGGATTTATTTTATATTTATGTTGAATTGTACTTAAGGCACGCCTTACCAGCCTACCATCCTGCGTCACCTTGACCTATTCTCCAAGGTCACAGAGGTCAATTCATCAAAAATGGCCGTTAACACTCTACCGGGTGCAGCGTTATGTCGGATTGGATTCCAATTCATTCCAGTTATATGTCGAGGTCTTCAAACCTATCGAAACTGGGTCATCTTGACCTAATTTCAAGGTCACAGGGGCCACATGAAATGTGTACGTGGTCATGTGAAAATATGCTGATATTAGAAAAATATCAGATTATGCATCATTTGCAAAGGATTGTTTATTTATACCAGATATGCCTATGGACATGCCTGTTAAGAGGTCAAAGTGAGTAAATTTACATGATACCTACTGTTCTGTGACAAGAGTGCATTTCTAGTTAAATTCTCAAATCTGATTGGTTGGAAGGTGTACAGATGAATTACCATGCGTTTTTGTTATTAATTTGTACTCAGGTTATGAAACACAGGTAGGTGAGAGAGGTCTGAAGTTGAGCGGAGGAGAGAAGCAGAGGGTGGCCATTGCTCGAACCATCCTCAAAGCGCCGCAGATCATCCTGCTGGACGAGGTGAGCAAGCATATATGCTTTTTTTTCTGGTTCTCGATTCCAGTTGGTCAGGTGGTGTTGGTTTGTTTTCTAGAATGAAGAGCACTGTTGATCTCTTTCAGGCCACCTCTGCCCTGGACACGCAGACGGAGCGCAACATTCAGGCCTCATTGGGAAAAGTGTGTGCTAACAGAACCACTATTGTGGTGGCCCACAGGTATGAAAACCACGACAATATTGTATGTTTCCAGTACGCCATTAGTGCTTTATTTATCTTGTTAAATTTTTCCCTCTCATAGGCTGTCGACTATCATTGGAGCTGATCAGATCCTCGTACTGCAGGATGGACAGATCACTGAGAGAGGGAGGTGAGGAGAGAAAGAGCTTAAGTTTTTTTAAAGTACAATGTTATTTGTGAGTGATCTGAATGGTTGAAAGTTGGTGGTGGAGTCAGAAACTGGTGTCAACACCATCAAAACAATGTAAACTGCCTTTACAGTACATTGGGATACCAGTCGAGCACGCTTTTGAGTGCCTCAGAACAATCTGAGAATTGTTGCTGACAGCATGCATCATGTTATCAATCATTTTCAACTCCATTCTTTGCCTAGACATGAGGAGCTTTTGGCTAAAGGAGGGCTCTACGCTGACATGTGGCTAAAACAGCAGCAGGCCTCTGACTCAGACTCGGCCTCTGACTCTGAAACTAAAGACAGAATTCCTGAGAAACTACAACCCCCACCATCATTTGCAGGACTTGGGCATGGACATGGGCATCACTGAGATCCAAACACTAAATGCAATAGATCTTAATTGTTTTGTAGATGTATCAGTCATTCTGTCACATATGTATGCTGTCGATATAAGAGGTAGGACAAGGTTTCTTAACAGAAAACAATACCACATTAACATCATGTGGGAATGTACTGGTACACAAAACCTTTTCAATCTACTGTATACATGGTGATGGTGGTAGCATCACTAATGAACTACCTTCATCATCTTTAACAAAACGGACGCAAGAGGGGAAATATGTCAGCTAGAATTGTTAAAAGGTTTAATATAAGCTGAATGTCACATTTTATTCACATCATTTTAGAGGACAAGAAATTACTGGAAACATGGTGGTGGTAGCATTTGCATATAGCTCAGTTTGTTTATGTAAAATATTGCCAGGATCTACAGATCTATAGCATTAAGTATACATGAATTATATTTTTTATTTTTAAGGTTTTATTATGGTCGGAAAATACTTTTATTATTATTATTTTTTTTTTGTTGAGTTTTTTCTTGTTTCTCAGTAAATTAAAACTAGTGAACAAGATACTAGCAAGCCAGGACTTTATTACAGTTCAAACACTGAGATGGGAAGAATGGATTTTTTTTCTCTTTTTATATTTAATTATTTTGTTTTAGTTAGTTTTTATTTCATTTTGGGTATATATAAGGAATCTTAAGTTAAATATTCCATACACTATATTTATTAAATGAAACTGACTTAACTATCGAGGAGGAGGTCAATTCAATAGTAATTAAACTAAAATTCTTTTCATGCACTCAGTGTGTTTTATTATAGTAGATGTTTATTTCAGATAGTGGAAAATCTATTTTCTTTTTCTTTTAGCTGCTAATTTTAATGAATGATGAGTTTCTTAAGACAGGGTTTTGGGAGCTCCCGAGTGGCACATCTACAAGGTGGAGATCACAGGTTCAACTCCATGACAGGGAGTCCATGGGTTTTTTTCTAATTAGCTGAGCTTTCACGTCAGGGAGGGATGTCATACACTCATCTCCCTGTCGCTTATAACGATCATAGCTTATAGCAAACCACCCCCACCCCACCCCCTCCAAAATGTGTTAGGTCTCTATTGCCATCAGCTGTGTAAAGGCGGCATGTGCTTGCTTACACCTCGCCCTGGTTGGTGGTGGTCATATGTGATGGTGAGGCAATACTTGATGGGTGGGAATTGGATACGACTAAATTAGGGGAGGGAAATAGGTACATATACACACACAAAACACAGGGTTTCGGTTTTCTTTATGGTTTTCTTGATATTCCAATCATTTTGTTTTATTAAACATTTCGCTGAGATTAAAGATATACTAAGAAATATTTTACTGTATAATTAAGGTGTGTGTGTGTGTGTGTGAGAGAGAGAGAGAAAGAGAGACCATAAATGTGCTTTTATGGAAATATGTGTTTTTCTCTGCCTCTGTGCTCAATAGATAAGGTGCACATCTGTGAAATGTGGCCTTCAGTATGAACACAGTTTTTTAATTTATTTATTTCGTTTAATTTGTGGGTTTATTATTGTGTGTTGTTGTGGAATTGTTCCTGAGTGATGTTTGTGTGTGGTCAACCAGATCTGTAACAATGTTTTGTTTTTTTTAATTAAAGAGTCTCCTTTTTTTAAAGCTAAAATAGGAATTCAGTTGTTGATGTGAGTTAAGTAGGAAAAATAAAACTGAAAAAAAATTACATTTTATTAAGTTTTGTGAAATAATGTAGGTAAATAAAGAACAATATCTGAAATAAAAAAGTAAACAAGCCTAAAATCAGCAACAAATGCAAATAATATTATTTATAATCTTCATATATTTATTTTTTAAATATAATTTTTAGCTTACGTCCTCTATATATACATGTGTGTGTGTGTGTGTGTGTGTTTGCGTGCATACAGGATGCCAAAGAATTGCTTCTCTGGGACTGTGAATGACATATATTGTATAAGACTAGTACAAATTTACTGTAAACCATTTTTTAAAAATCTGTGATTAATTTATTTAATTTAATAGACATTTTATTACAAGAAAAAAGCTGCAGAAAAATGGATTTAGTGAAAATGGAATGAACTTTAAAAATAGACCATAAAAATTAAGGCTTGGGTACAGAAGGTGTATAGAAACCTGATGGATTTGTAAGGATTGTATTTTTCATTGTGTGATTTCTGTAAGATAATTTGGATAAGAGGTGTCTGATAATGAAAAATAAACTTTGACTTAAAATCTCATCTAGTGGGGAACTCCAGGCAAGTATGGGACTCAAATTCATGTACTGAGTTGCAAGAGTGAGAACAGGGCTACACGGGCCAGACAGAATTTGGCCGGGGAAGAAATCACTTACGTTAATTACTGTGCAATTATTTTGTCTCTGACGTCTGGCTTGCCAGCCAGGTTTTTTTTATGTCACCTAAATTTTTACCTACTTTAAATTGGGAACAGAGTTTATTGAATAATAAAATGATGATTTATTTAAATTTTAACAAACTAAAGGTGGTTAGCACGTCTACGTCACAAGATTAAACAAATATATTTTGGACATCCCTTATTTTTATTTATCACGTGACCATCTCATATGCACAAAATAAGACCGTGGATAAAATAAATAGAATGTAAAGATAGTTATAGAATGAAAAATCATTGGAGATGATTGGTATAGTTTTTCAACAGAGTTAATGCAGTGTTAGATGGCCTTTTTTTTACGGATTGCGAGATGAAAGGAAAACATCAAAGGAGAATGACTGAACGGATACTATTACTTTTTAATGATGCCTTCGTGGGCAGCGTTTTAAGTATCTTTGTAGAATTTATACACACGTGTACTTATGTATATTATTTTGTGACTATGTTAATGTAAAACGTTTAGGTTGTGATTAACATGCATGTGGTATTTAAATACTATTATTTTAAACTATCTGGATATTCAAACAAATGTACATGTATCATATACAGCATGTGTAATTAAGTTAAAAAATATTACATGTAGTAAATTCTACATCATACTGTAAGTTTGTGAATACAAACAGTAATTTGTTCTTTCTTACTAAATTACATTAGTAAATTATCTGTAGAATTATTATATAGAGAGAATTTATGTATATGTATTATATTTGTAATCTGAATGGCCTATTATATAAAGAAAATCTGGATGTATATATTATTTGTAAATTTATATTCCATATTTCCAAATTTATTTGTAGGCCCACTACCGTATATAGAGAGGAATTATGTTATATTTCTGAATATTCTATACTGTCCTAAAAACTAAATACAGTAATTATTTGGTCAATCTGTGTATAATAAACATTGTTTGTACTTTGTTTTGCTAAATTTAAATTGAAGGCACTGAAAAAAATGTATATATAGTTAACTTAAACTGGTTTTATTATTTTTTATTAATAATCTTTGGTAATATTGGCTTAAACTACGTTAGATGTGTTGTAATTCGGAATGGTTTTGCAAAATATTCTCAGTATATAAAACCATAATATTTTATATTTACATAACAAATATATTTTATATATATATATATATATATATATATATATATATATATATATAAACTCCTCT
>JAOUQZ010000026.1:988778-998795 GCA_028564935.1 Neosilurus hyrtlii
CCGAGCTGGGAATCGAACCCAGGACCTTCTTGCTGTGAGGCGGACGTGCTAACCACTGCGCCACCGTGCCGCCCGTGCACATAAATTATTATATTAAATCTTCAATATTTGGGAACGTACTGTTCCCTCTATAATTGGTGGCACCCCCTTTAAAGATTACTTAACATTAAAACTTAGAACATTAAAACTTTGGTGGCACAGTGGTTCACTGTGATTCACAGAAAAGAGAGTTTTCTCTGGGTACCTCAGTTTACTCCCACAGTCCAAAAACGTGCACGTTAAGCTAATTGGCTGTTCTAAATTGCATTTTGGTGTGAATGTGAATGAATAGTTGCGTGCTGCCCTGTGATGGAACAGGGAGCTGTTCAGGGTGTACCCCGCCTTTGCCCAGTGTCGGCTGAGATAGGCTTCAGCCTCTCTGCGACCCTTGCAGTATTAAGCACTTTGGTGAGATAGAAAAAGAAGTCAAGAAACAAATCCCTCATCAAGAAATAAATATTTTTACTAAAACCCTGCTTCCCAATTTTTTGGCCCCCCTGCATATTTATTTATACTAAACTGTTTTTGAAATGTATCTTATTTCTACATAATAACTGTCGAGGGCACTGAACATGTTGGAGCAAGTTTAAGGAGGCACTATAAAGCATAAAGCCAAATAAAAATAAATGTATTAAAACAGCGTGCAGCTAAGGTTTATTATTATTATAATACCTTAAATCTAGCTGTAAAAACAATACTGCTGAAATAAAATGACCAAGTCACAAGTAATGTGAGTAGACTTTTGTCAGTATGCATCTGATTTCCTGCAGTGTGACTGGACGAAAGGTTTTCATTAACACTCAAAATGTCAAAGCACCTTAACGTTTACTTATTTTTGTTTGGTGAAATTGATGGTTGAGATATGAGTCAAATCACAAAACTCATCGTGGCCATGGTGGATTATAGAACTGGTAACTGATTTGTTAATATATCTATATATTTTTTTGTCTCTCTTTGTCTCTGTCACAATGTCTCTTCACCCTGAGCGAGTATTATGTGTCTATAGTAGTAAAAGCTGGGTCAATGTTCAACCAGCAAAAACCAGTATTTTACAAGCCCTGATTGCTTACAACAAAACGCAGTCTAATTACCATCGAGTTGTGCATAATGTATAGCAGAGTAGATAAATCTTATCTCACTCTTGATATATCTTATCTGCGCTTGTTCCATGATGCTATAGGTAGTTATAAATCTTTTTCTTGTACTTTTTATTTACGTTTAAAGCTCTCTCTGAGTGAAAAAAGCAGATATACGGTATATTGATAACCTTTTTACAACACAACAGCAGAATGCCCAATCCAGAGAATTCAAAATTATGCCAGTACATCAATAATGTCAGAGTTTGCCAAAGATTTAAGTTAATATATTTTATTGTAAATCACAGACCAGATTTCAAGACATTTTAGGAATTGATAAACCACAGCTTAGGTCATGTATTCACCCGTCACAGGTAAATTATCAGAGACCAGTCATAAAAAAAAATTTTTTTTTTTTGCATGGTTTCGTACAAGGGGTTCATGGTTATTGGTCACTGATAATGCACCTGTGATAAGAGACAGTCACCTAAAGTACCCCTCATCAATTTCACACAAATAAACCCTGGAATTGGGCAGCACTTGGTGTTTCAAAGCCAACTTCATTAAAGACTGTTGGTCAATATTTAACTTTGTAATGACCAACAGTGTAATATACAATAAACGGTGACCTTTCTCTTAGGTACACAACGAGCCAACGCCCGCGCTCCTGCACCTTACAAGCGAGACTTTGAGGCCAAACTCCGCAATTTCTACCGCAAGCTTGAGACCAAGGGCTACGGCCAAGGCCCGGGGAAAGTCAAGTAAGCACCAGGAACCTACGCAAACACGGTTTCACACATCAGTGCACACATTTCCCATTAGTTTTATCCTTTTTTTTTTTATTAATATTTTTTACCATTCCAGGCTGATTATGCGTAGAGACCACTTGCTGGAAGATGCCTTCAATCAGATCATGTGCTACTCCAGAAAGGACCTGCAGCGAAGTAAACTTTATGTCAGCTTTGTCGGAGAGGAGGGGTTAGTGGAGAAGAAAAGAATACAATGCTTTGCATGCTGGCTGTGTTACAGGCAAAAATACAATACAGTAAATCTGACACACCAACCAAGACACATTCAACTCTGAAAGTATACTATACACTTTACATTTCACAGTTCTATAGTTGAAGCCTGTGTTATGTGATGGAGACTAAAGAACAAAGCAGTGAGCTAAATTTATGGTTGTGTTCACAGACTGGATTACAGCGGACCCTCCAGGGAATTCTTCTTCTTGGTGTCCCGTGAACTCTTTAACCCCTACTACGGCCTGTTCGAGTACTCAGCCAACGACACCTACACCGTCCAGATCAGCCCCATGTCTGCCTTCGTCGACAATCATCATGAATGGTATGAGAAACTTCTGTCTGGAGATGGTTTATTGAGAAAAACTGGCAGTGTCAATATTTACATGACATATGTACAGTATTAATGTTTACTTAGGTTATTGTTTTTGTACCCGTGTTTATTGTAGTAGTAGTCGTTCACATCAGGCAGTTACATTATCTGAGTGGAGTAAAATTATTGAGCGGTCCATATTGGGTCCATGTTTATATATCTAATTCGTTCTCTTTCAAGGTTTCGTTTCAGTGGCCGCATTCTTGGCCTGGCCCTTATCCATCAGTACCTGCTTGATGCCTTCTTCACACGACCTTTCTACAAGGGGCTACTGCGCATGTGAGTGGACTTCAACACCACACAAAGCAAAAGATGAGGTTTGCAATGAAGGAAGAGACACCACCCCATGCTTCACTGCCTAGGGTGCTCAGCAGTGTTGTGTCTGGTTGGGTGTAGGATAATGCCCATTAAGCATCACAGTTGTAGAGTGTCTGGGCTGAATTTATACACTAAGCCTTGGATTTCTACTTCAGAGTTAACTGTATAATGGTGAATTTACAGCTGGGTGTATATGTATTTGGACAGTGACACAATTTTCATATAGTTTTGCCTCTTTACACCACCAGTATGGATTTGAAATGAAACATTCAAATGCGATTGACGAGTAGGCTTTCAGGTGTCATTTTATGAGGTTTAACAAAAATAATGCATGAGCCTTTTCGGAATTGCAGCCATTTTTACACATAGTATGTGACTGAATCTGAGCAGAAAGTATGGCTCTATACACTTTAGAGTTCAATCTGCTTCTTATATTAGCAGTCACATCAATAAACACCAGTAACCCAGTTCTACTAGCAGCCATTCATGCCGTTGGCAACCATGGTGGACAGATGATGTGGTATGATTTGTCTGATGAGCCCTTAGTTTCCTTCTCCCATCCTTTTCTCTGCACTTCATTCTGATACAAGTTTATCTTGGTTTAATCTGCTAAAAAAAATCATGTTCCAGAGCTGGGCTGACTTTCTAAAAAGTCTAATCTGACTTTCTGTTCTTGAGTGTTTCCAATGGCCTGCAGGTAAACCCTCTGGACTTACACTTATGAAAGTGTCTCTTGATTGTAGACTTTGATAATCCTAAGCCTTCCTCATGTTGGGAATGGGTTTTTCTTTACCAAGGAAATAATTCAGTGATCATTTAGTTGTCTTCCAGTTCTTTTGATATTGCTCAGCTCGTAGCTGTGGATTGTTTTTTTTTTTGTTTTTAGCCTTGTGATGCTCTCCTTTACGTGTATCAACACCCCTTTGGAACACATCTTGAGATTTTTCACAAATAGCTGCTAAAAACAACTTTAATACCTGAAATCAACTCCAGAACTTTACCAAATAACTTTTCAATCACACAATGGCTGTAATTTCCAATTAATCAAGGCAATATTTTTTGTTAAATGGCTTAAATTAAAGCCTGAACCCTTCTGCAAAGGTGCACATAAAGTGGTAATAGCAGGTGGATAAATTAAGTGAGATAAACATTAATTATTCTGCTCTGTAAAGTACACGTGATCTAACACTTCATTAGCTTACTCGCACTTCAGAATCTTACATAATAGTTAATTTGGGAGAAATTCTTACTTAAAGAAGCTATGTCACAATTTTTACCCAAAATCAGTTGCCCAAAATTAGTGTAAATATTCAGTAAATTTCCAAAATCCTAGTCGATGTTTAACTAGCAAATCAAAAGGAGTTAAAAGTTTTCAAAGCTGCCGTGAAACTGATGGTAATGGATTCCAGCTTCATTTGAAATGTTTTGTCCATCTTCTTCTTGTTGGGCTGAACAGTTTTCAAAGATTGAAATCCTACTGCAAATTCATAGCAAATGTGTTATAAGTACCTAATTCATGTCCACTATCATCTATATACCAAATTTCCATCTATACAAGTGATTGTCTTCTTTGATATAATTTATGACACTTTAAAGTGACCCAAGCCAGGGAGAGGTATGCCCAAAACTGGCAATATGCACATAACCACAAAATTTGTTTTTTTCCGTTATTTTCTTTTGTTCTGTTAGTCAATGTGATCTGAGTGATTTAGAGTACCTGGATGAGGAATTCCACCAGAGCTTGCAGTGGATGAAGGATAACGATATTGAGGACATGCTGGACCTCACCTTTACTGTGAATGAAGAAGTGTTTGGACAGGTGTGTGGGTGTGTTTTAGATTTTTAGACACTAGCTGTTAATCATAAACAAAAGGTTGAAGTGTGTCATTATTACATCACTTGCTTGTGTGTTGTGTTTGTAGATCACCGAGCGAGAGTTGAAGCCTGGAGGTGCAAATATCCCTGTTTCAGAGAAGAACAAGAAGGAGTACATCGAGCGCATGGTGAAGTGGAGGATAGAGAGAGGTGTTGTTCAGCAGACAGAGAGCTTGGTGCGAGGCTTCTATGAGGTACATGAACTTGCTGTCGGAGTTTATTGTTCAGTAACAGTCATTCTAGATAAACGTATCAGCCAATGAAGCCAACAGAAGTGTGTGTGTGTGGGTGTAGGTGGTGGATGCTCGGCTTGTGTCTGTGTTTGATGCCCGGGAGCTGGAGCTGGTGATTGCTGGCACAGCAGAGATTGATCTGAGCGACTGGAGGAACAACACGGAATATCGAGGAGGTAACACATCACGTGTGTGTGTGTGTGTGTGTGTGTGTATGTGTGTGTGTGTATGTGTGTGTATGTGTGTGTGTATGTGTATGCTGATTGACGATTTTTTATCAGGTTATCACGACAGCCACATTGTAATCCGCTGGTTCTGGGCAGCGGTGGAGAGATTCAATAATGAACAGAGACTGAGGTTGCTTCAGGTAAGGCTGACCAATCATCACACACCCACCCCCCCAAACACACAGTTCACCTCTATAAGCAGCATCACTTTATATTGTGCCCATTGTGCCATGTTAGTTTGTAACAGGGACCTCCAGTATCCCTTACGAAGGTTTCGCCTCACTCCGGGGTAGCAATGGCCCTCGCCGCTTCTGTGTGGAAAAGTGGGGCAAGATTACATCATTACCAAGGTAATTCAGGAGAGATGCATTTATATAAGTAACTGAGTTAAAAAATATATTTCCTATTGTTTTATATGTCTCCATCTTGCTGAATTTCTTAAGATTTAAAGGCATTTATTTAAAACAAAACTCTAATGATAAGCCTCAATACCTGATGAGTATAATTAAAAGGAAGATGACACAATAAATAACAATGTAAACTTACCAAAAAGAAACAAAAAATGAAGAGAACCCATTAAAACATACAAGACAAAAAATATTATACTTGATCATTTATTTATTGAGAGGTCATATTAAAAATAAAATTAGAGTCCCATGTTTTCAATCAATCAGATAACAATCAAGCATGTTAACAGTACGTTTGTGAAGGTGTACCATGGTTGAGTAAAGGAGTTCTTGGAATTGGGTTGGGAAAGGTTACAAAACCAGTCCACACTCAGAGATATAGGGACTCCTAGACCATTTTTACCCTCTGTAGTAGTGGTCCATCAATAAAAAGCATGGTGTGTAAAAGTCTGCAAGAATACAAAGGAACAAAGGGTGACTTTTGTGCAACTAAACTATCTTGTCATATTGTATAATTTTAATGCTCTGGACCATCAAGAGCACACTAAACAAAAATAATCTGCATGACAGTGTTCCGAGGGGGAAGCCACTGCTGTCCAAAAAAAACACTGCTTCCCTTCTGTAGTTCTTTAAAGATCATATGGACAAGCCAGAAATCTACTGTGAAAATTCTTCTTCTGCATTTTGGACAACAGAACATGCTGCACTTTAGCGTAAGTTTTGTACGGGCCTGTTTTGCTGCAGCAGAGCCAGGACAGCATGTCATCAATGAAACAATGACTTGTAAATTATACTGGCTAATAATTTTTGGCATGATGTACAAAAATTCATTGTCAACTGTGATTTTGTGGAATTTTTAAGGTTCGACATGCCCACTTGAACAAAATTATAAGTGTCCAGGGACTTGTATGCGTTCAAGTTTTCCTTAGAGTACACACTGGGTGAATTTATTGAGTAGCTGTAGATGTCTCGCCGTTCAATTGTTGAAAGTTTAGTAATGTCACCTCCCCATTCATCCTTCCATATTCTGTAAGGGTCTGGTAGCTGTGTACCTGTACTTAAGGTTAGTTTCCTTAAGTAATTTTCATGATCTGTTGGCTGAAGGGACCTTAAGTACAATGAATCAGTGCACCTGTTGTTTTAATCCATTGTACGTTTCATGTAAACACGCGTATGTTTTGGGGCCAGTGTATATGCGCATGATTATACATGACATAAGGTGGATGTTTATAAACATTGAAAGCTCTCTATAATATTTATTTGTTTGATTCTGTGTGAAACTTTGTAAACTGATGTTGTCTTTCATTGTTTCAACAGGGCTCACACGTGTTTTAATCGTCTCGACCTGCCGCCGTACCCCTCGTTCTCCATGCTGTACGAGAAAATGCTTACTGCCGTAGAGGAAACAAGCACCTTTGGTTTGGAGTGAATTTTGACCCCTTGTGCATTCTTAAAGACTAAACTGTTAGCAAACGCACTTTTAAATCCATTTTAGTGCACCAATCAGTGACGAATGTAGTTAATCCTCCCAGCCGGAGTGATCCTTGAAGCAGAGTATGCACCTGGCATTGAAGGAACAAAAGAAAACCCCGGCAAAATGTGTGGCGGGTTACTTAGAGAGACAGGGTGCACAAAATATCAGGACACTGTCCTGGACATCCCAACAGGAGGCAAGGAAATCCATTGTGTACAGAATGTCTGTATGCAAGAGTGCCAAGAGCGTCCTGCTGCAGAAAGTCTTTTCGTAATCCAACACAATGATGACACTTGTTCATATCTCAGCGCTTTCTTATATCACCACATTCGTACACACAGAACGACACTGAATGCACTGTAAACGCTTTACCTATACACGTATTTCTATATTGTTAATTCTGTTTATACTTGATGTAAAACACCTCCTTTAGGTTTCTTAAGCATACAGATGTCTGACGCAGACAGTGGTAAGTCTGGGACATAAACTCAAACGACATGTCCCACAGAAAAGTTTTTCTACTCCAACAGAAGCTTGAGATGGAAAAAAGAGACAAGGAATAGCTTCAGACCATAGCCGCTTACCCTTATGTTCTTCTGGAGTCTGGACACTGCCATCACCCGTGTGCATTGTATGCTCATGGCTATTTTTTCTCCCAAAATGTGTAAAAACATCCTGGATACAATTATCATAATTATAAGTTAAAATCCGTTATTTCTGCTAATTCAATTGCACTGAATGTACCAAAGGTTCAAGGATCGGCATCTGCCATCCTGAAATTCCTCACTACCCCCTTCCTTCACTTCTCGACTTTTTCATCATGCTGTTGTCTGTTTTTGCATTCATCCGAAAGTGAAAAAAAAATGAATACATTGTGATTTACGTGCATCTTATTCCCCGTTTCAAGACCTAATAAATGAATACATGTTTACAACATCTCCTGAAGAGTTGATGTACTCTGTACCTCACATCTGTAGGATGGTTTGTATTCTGATTTCAGTCATTTCATCAGGTGCACCAATTATATGAATCAAAGCTAACAGGTTTTGTTAGCTAGAAAGGTGTCCTTTAACCTGTCACTGAAGGATTGTAGTGATAATATATGCACAAAGCTAAAATGTATTATGTATTATTATGCCTTTTGAACTCTCGCCTTATGACTGATGATAAATATGAGCTATAAAGTAATAGTAAATATATACTAGCCAACATAATATCTACCACCTGTAGAGGGTGAATGCTAACACCTTTTTTCCCCAAGATATGTAAAGACAACCTCATATTTTATTATATACTATTTATTTTATGCAGGCATTGTGATTGGACAGAGTTGCTGTGATTAACAGGAAAGAAAGACTATGTCCCTCCCACCCAGAGAGCGTTAACAATTTTTGGCTTCCTCCAAGTATGGGGTTAAGCTGGGCTGAGGGGTATTGTTTGCTTTGCAGTGTATTTGTTTCTCTTCTGTTAGAGGAAGGAACATGCCATTCCACAAACATCAGTTTCACATTTTGTTTTTCTTGAAGTTTTTGTTTATCTCAGTGACAATAAAGGAAAAGTGCACATTGCAAGTCAATGGTGAAATTTTTATTTTATTTATGTATGTTTTTTGTGTGATTATAATCATATTCTCTAAAAAAATCCCAAAAAGGCACAGGTTTATTAAAACACATTTATATAAACATACCCTAAGATCACACTGTATTATTTTTCCTTGATTGTTAAGCAGAATAAGTAATCATAGAACTTTGGCAGAAGAGTGTTGAGAGCAGATGTACCACCACATCCTGATAAGGTGTAGAAAGTGCATCAGTCCGCAGAGCAGCTCGAGCAGAACCATCATTTACGAGCACTGTCGTAATTAGCAGCGAACCAGTCACATGTCTCCTTCACGGCTGAGAAAAAGCAAAAGTGAGTCCAGAATCAGTGTTATTGTCTGTGGATGTGGATTTGCTGGTGTATTTGTGTTCCAGTCAACTGGAAATATAAGTGTGATTGTCAGTTATGGCCTATTTTCTCATTAGTTCCTGGCAAATTTAGCAGATCAAAGTTCTGGAGTCCATTTCATGTATTGAATATGCATTTGATTGCTGTTCACTGGAAGACCATCAGAGGCTGAACAAAATCAACACGCCTATCAGAGTGATAACAGAAACTTTAGGGGTGGCCAAATCAGCGATTGCTTCATTTTAAAACCATTGTGGTGGAGTAGCAGCTACATTACAAAAATTGTGAGCCTGTCCCAAAACACTCCAAAAAATATATATATTTTTGATTTCTAAGAAGTCAGAGTTCCTTAAATTTATTTTTGAACATTCTTTATTTGAATGTATTCTTACATATACATCCTTACACACACACACTCAAAAATAATAATAAAAAAGAAAGAAAGAACAAAACGAGAACACAAAACAAAGCAACACCAAAGAAAAGGTCTCAGCAAACATTCAAATTTAAATCACAATCTGCTTCATGATGGATATCCCATATAACAAAGCTTTGAGGAGGGGGTAGAAAATACATCATAGGTACCACAAGTGATTTCCTTGAAACAAACCAACAGACAGAATTTCATAAAACGATCAAATATAATTCTACCTGTCTGACCATCCAAAATAAGAGATGACAGGAGCCCACAAAAGCAAAAACAATCCCATCTTTACGTGGAGTTATTTTGTTCCATTAAGTAGATATTCCTTTGTCTCTCTCTCGCCTTGGTGAAAGGTGGGTGGTAGGGGTTTAAACCAAGACACCGTTATCATTTTCCACCTGTAGGAGAATTTGTAATTGCTGAACTTTACTTTTATCTAAGCCCGCAGGGTTGACCCTAATATATAATATAATGCATTCATTCATTCATTCATCTTCTGAACCGCTTATTCCTACTTAGGGTTGCGGTGAGGCTGGCGCCCATCTCAGCCGACTCTGGGCGAGGGCGGGGTACACCCTGGACAGCTCACCAGGCCATCACAGGGC
>JAOUQZ010000026.1:1048174-1059926 GCA_028564935.1 Neosilurus hyrtlii
CTGCGATGGCCTGGCGAGCTGTCCAGGGTGTACTCTGCCCTCGCCCAGAGTCAGCTGAGATGGGCGCCAGCCTCCCGCGACCCTAATTAGGAATAGGTGGTTCAGAAAATGACATGACATAATAATAATAATAATAATAATGATAATAGGGGCAGTGGTGGCCCAGTAAGAGGATGCTGGATTACTGATTCCAAGGTCAGGGGCTCAACCCCCACTATCAACAGGTTGTCACAGCTGTCCCCTGTTGGAGCTAACTGGGTTATCAAAGGCTGGACATGTCTCTTATTGGGTATGGTATTACCATAGCTAACCATTGCTGATTTTCATCAAGATTAGGGTTCATTGCTGTCAGCGAATTTCTGCCCTGCGATAGCCTGGCAAGCTGTACAGGGTGTAGTCTGCCCTCGCTCAGAGTCGGCTGAGATGGGCGCCAGCCTCCCTGCGACCCTAATTAGGATTAAGTGGTTCAGAAAATGAATAAGTATGACGATGATGATCAAAATAATAATAATAATAATGATAATAAGAATAATGTGGTTGTTAAATTGTTTAGTATTCACTGATGTGAACTTCTTACACAAAAGTTGTACTGAGAGAAAAGCCTCTGAAGTAAATGAACATATACTCAGTCTGATGTTTGTAATTAGGGTAATTACCAAAGCAATCCCAACAATTATGCAAAATTAACCAATTAGTAGTTTTTCTGCATGTGGTGAAGCTTTTTTCTTCTTTTTTATTTATTTAAGTATTTTTATATGGTGGTGTAGGGATTAGCATGTCCGCCTCACAGCAAGAAGGTCCTGGGTTCATGTCTTGGGCTTGGCGAGGTCATGTCTTTGTGAAATTTGCATATTCTCCCTGTGCTCCCTGTTCCTCTGGGTACTCTGGTTTCCTCCTACAGTGCAAAGACATGCATGTTAGGCTAATCTGCTGTTTTAAATTACCCCTTGGTGTGAATCTGTATGTTTGCCCCGCCATGGTCTGGTGAGCTGTTCAGGGTGTACCCTGCCTTTGCCCAGTGTTGGCAGAGATAGGCTCTAACAAAGCGTCAAAGTTCCCTCTTAACCACTTAAGCATCAAGAGAGTGAAGCTTTCAAAAACTCACCACACAAATTTATGTTTGTGGCATTTAAAACACTTGTTAATAACCTAGCTAACTTAGCTGGCTAATTTATTACAAATTACAACCAGTCCTTTCCTCCGTTTATCTCATCTCTCCTCACTGCTTCTCTGTCTCTTCTTCGTGATATCCATTACACAAATCATGTGACTTTGTTTCAGTTTTAGTATCAGGTCATAGCATATAATGATAAAATGTGTTCTAAGTGCCTAAAATTCTATCATACAGACAGCAGAACCCTAAGATGTAGCTAAGATAGCAAACATGTAGCAAGAGTGTCAACTTCAAATAGAAGCTATGGTTTCTGTCGCACACATTCTGTCTCAGCGCAGGACAATGAACTTTAACTCATATGCAGCGGTCCCATGTGTCAGTGCATGACAAATAATATTAATATAACATTATATGCCAGGTGATGAAATCATCAGTATGTCTGAAATTAATTATCAGAATAGATTACATTTCAATTCCGCGCCATGCAAATAATTAACGGAAATTGTTAGGGGTGATGTTGAAGTGATCAGGGGAATGTTAGTGTGAATATTTGAAAGTCCCATCTCAGAAATGTTCCCCCAGCACAAATCTGGAATATTCCAGAATAGTGTTGTCTACACATGTAAAGCCTGCCCAGATACAAGTCTTTGTTACCTGGTATTGAAAAACTCTTTATTTTGAGTCTTAAACACTTTTAATTTTGGAGCTGTGTTTCTCCCCCCAATGCTAAACCTATTTTCATCAGGTAAAAAGTTTAATAAGTTAAAGTAAACTTAACCCACCACCCCCAATTTCCCCCCAATTTAGTCGTATCAAATTCCCAACCGTCAAGTATTGCCTTCCCTATCACACAACCCCAACCAACCATGGAGGGGCGTAAGCACACGCCCCCTCTCTGATACATGATGCTGTCATCCGCACGCTCGGAGGGAAAGCGATATCTGCCCCCTCGTACGAATGCCCTCACAGATGCCCATGATTGGCTGGTGGTATGCCATCCCTCCCTCCCAGAAAGCTCGGCCAATTAGCTCCTTTGGACTCCGGATGAAACCAGCATTCTCCAGGTTGAGAGTCAGGCACCTTGTCAATGTGCCTTTTGGAAGCCGTAAGTTTTTTTTTTTTTTTTAAGGTTATTCATTCATTCATTTTCGGAACTGCTTAATCCTAATTAGGGTTGCAGGGAGGCTGTCGCCCATATCAGCTGATTCTGGGCGAGGGCAGAGCACACCCTGGACAGCTCATCAGACCATCGCAGGGCAGAAACAGGGACAGAAACTCTTTACGAACGACAGCAATGGTTCTTTTACATTCCTCACATGGCTTGTCTTTGATAACCCAGGTATCTTCACTGGGGGGGCAGGAGTGACAACTTGGTGATAGTGGGGCTTGAACCTCTGACCTTGGGATTAGTAAACCCCATTAGTAAACCCCACTTTTTGAGTTTAATATGAAAAGTGAAATAATTAAAAATATCAGCAACTTTGGCTATTTTGGTGCGGAGTTAGCCCAGGAAAAAACTGAACTTCTTAATTAGGGCAAAATGTGTATAAAAAATGAAGATGTCATCAGAGAGCACAGAGCTGAGTGCTGGACATGATACGTGTTTTAAGTATCTATTTATTATCTGAATGATTGCAGTGATTTATAATAATAGTAATAATAATAATAGTAATAATATTAATAATAGTAATAATAATAAATACATTTTATTCTTGGGTGGTATGGTGGCACAGTGGTTAGCACGTCTGCCTCACAGCAAGAAGGTCCTGGGTTTGATTGACGGGCTCAAGGCATTTCTGTGTGGAGCTTGCATGTTCCCTCCGTGCTTGCGTGGGTTTCCTAAGGGTACTCTGGTTTCCTCCCACAGTCCAAAAACATGCACAGTTTTTACCTCTACGTGTAAGTGTAAATAGTTGGCCACGCGATGGTCTGGCTTGCTGTTCAGGGCAAACCCAGCCTTTGCCCTGAGTCGGCTGGAATAGGTGCCAGCCTCCCCACGACCCTAATTAGGATTAAGTGGCATAGAAAATGAATAAAATGTACTGTTTAAAAAATGTACTGTGGCATTTATACTGGGCCCAGCTCATTTATACTGGGGCATATGCACAAATAAAAGGGGTGTGGCGATGCTGATTTGTTCAAATATGAACTTTCATTCATTCATTCATTTTCTGAACCGCTTAATCCTAGTTAGGGTCATGGGGAGGTTGGTGCCCATCTCAGCAGACTCTGAGCAAGGGCAGAGCACACCCTGGACAGCTCACCAGGCCATCACAGGACAGAAACATTCTGACAGCAATGCAACTACTCTTGATGAAAATCAGCAATGGTTCTTTTACATGTCTCCCACCACAGACAGTGAGAGACATGGCCAGCCTTTAATAACCCAGTTAGCTGCACTTGGGGACAGCAGTGACAATCCACTGATACTGGGGCCTGAACCCCCAACCTTGGCATCAGTAATCCAGCACCCTAACACAGGGCCATCACTTCCCCCAGATATGAACTTTTTGTTCATAATTATGTTTAGAAATATATTTTTTAAGACAACAATATTACATTTTTAATTTTAGATAATTTTAGATAACAGCAACAGATGAAATTTTAACAGTATCAACAGTTCAACAAAAACTTGATTTTTTTGAAAAACAAAATATATAAATAAGTTTTTGTAATTATTAAAATTACAGATATTATACAGAGGTAGTCATCATATATCATGATGAAATAAACTCATATAATATAATTATATTAATAATAATATAATAATAAATAAATTAATGATATAATTATTTTGACTATCAACCGGGAGATCGCTGGTTGGAATCTAAGTTGATGCCACAGCCATATGTGATCAGAAGTCCATGGGAGCTCATTGGCTGAACTTTCACGGTAGGGAGGGAGGGCATACACTCATTTTCTCACTCACAGCGATTACCAGACAACCATGGTTGTCTGATAGGGGGAAGATAGTGCTTTCCCTCTGAAAGTGTTAGGCCGTACAGTGGGGAAGCAATATTTGATGGGTGGGAATTGGATACAACTTAATTGGGGGAAAAAATAGGCTTTGACCAATCAGAATTGAGTATTTAAATGAATCATGTAATAACTCATGATATATACAATGTATTGTAATTTACTTACCTTAAATGTATTTTTATGACAAAATAAATAACAAAAATTGTACTGAAATCACAGTAGCACTCTTGATGAGGGAGATGGCTAATAATACAGCATCTGTTTTTTCTCCATGGTGGGTTTGGTTATTTTTCCTTGTGTTTCTGAGTCCATGTCGAATATTCCAGCGGACCACCGTGTGTGTACTGAATGAGAGTGTACAGCTGGTGGTGTAGTTTCATTTATCATTTAAACGGGAGCGGGGCTTGATGGAGGACCTGGAAGCTGTGCTACCCTCTTCCCTGTCACACACACAGACATTCAGTTTGATGAATGAACCACTGTTTGGTTGTTCATAAAAACCCCTTTTGATAGTGCTAGGGAGTCGAAACTCCTGTGATTCCTGCAGTCTCCTAACCATTTCATGTAAGTCAGACGATTGTGTAGGAATGAACAACTACAACTGATAACCTCAACCTTCAACATTTTGAATGTTTAAGGTCAGGGGTTTGTGTTGTTAGTGAGGGATGAGCTATATATTACTATTTCACCAAGTTTTGGTGCTCATCACTTATCAATAACATTTATACAGTTTAATAATACAAAAAAATCGTTGCAATGTATTTTACCACAGAATAACTGGTCTGTCATATAAACTATTATAAGCTTTAATAGTATCTTTATATTTTTGTTGTGTGTCACTTCCTACCCCTAACTTTGTCAATGGTGTTACTTAATACCCCTAACCTTGACGTGTGTCACTTCCTACCCATAAACTTTTCAATGGTGTCATTTCATACCCCTAACCTATTTTTTGTGTCATTTCTAACTCCTAACCTTTTTGTTGTGTGTCAATTCCTACCCCTAACTTTGTCAATGGTGTCATTTCCTACCCCTAACCTTGTTGTGTGTCATTTCCTACCCCTAACTTTTTCATAGGTATCACGGCCTAGCCAACCTTGCCAATAGTGTCACTTCTTTCCCCTAACCTTTTTGTTGTTTGTCACTTCCTACCCCTAACCTTTTCAATAGTGTCTCTTCCTCCCCCTAACCTTTTCAATAGTGTCTCTTCTTACCCCTGACCTTTTCAATAGTGTCTCTTCCTACCCCTGACCTTGTTGTTGTGTGTCACTTCCTACCCTTTACTGCTAGCGTTGTTAGTACTCCTAACTGCAGTAAACTTTTTTGAGACATCTTATATTATGGGTCAGTGGTGGCCTGGTGGTAGGGTGCTGGATTTTTGATCCCAAGGTCGGGGGTTCAACCCCCACTATTAACAGGTTGTCACTGTCCCCCCAGTGCAGCCAACTGGATTATCAAATGCAGGCCATGTCTCTCACTGTCTATGATAAGAGGCATGTAAAAGAACCATTGCTGATTTTCGACAAGAGTAGGCTGCATAGCTGTCAATGTGTTTCTGCCCTGTAGAAGTGTCCAGGGTGTACTCTGCCTTCGCCCAGAGTTAACTGAGATGGGCGCCAGCCTCCCCTCAACCCTAATTAGGATTAGGCGGTTCAGAAAATGAATTAATTTTATATTATTTTTGTTTAACTGAGAAACAAAATCATGTTGGAGTATACTGTATATCATACATAACTAAAGATAAAACTTAAGTTAGTATAAGGCTCTGCAGGGTTTCATGTCCTGACAAATGATCATCTGTGCTCTCTGTGCAGACCACGCATGCCAAAAAGACCATGAATATAGATAAATTTGACGTTTCCTCACTTTTGGACAGCAGAATTATCCCATGAAGGTTTTGGGAATTGAGCTGATGAGTTGAGTCATGAGCAGTTGAGTTGCGTTATGTTATATGACTGGTGAAGAAAGCTAAATTTTGCATTGCTGCAGCTTTCCAAGAATGGATTCTGTATCCATCTAAAATGCTACTGTAAACAATTCAGCCTCCCCGTTCCACATCCAAAATGGTGGCTCAGTTAAGATGTGTTATGATGATAGTTTGGGATGCTTGGGGTGCCAAAACTTTCTCATTATTTCCTCTGAAGATACTTTTAGAAAAGATAAAAAGACTACACTCTATAACATACACTGTATAAAAACCCATGTTTGGTAAAATAGATTTTTCCGAATAAAAGACAGAGAATAGAGAAGTGCATTTTCTTTCAGTATCACCACCTACTAGTCTCCATTCAGAATGAAGAGACTCTCAGCTCTTTTCTTTTGCTTCTCATGGCCACACTTACAGATCCTAGGCCTTCTGCTTTTGCCTGACATTCAGCTATGATGAATAAATAATAGCGTATAGCCCTTTGCTGTAAATCCGCTTTGATTGGTCTATCACTTGCCCAGAAATTGTTCTCTGTGAGCAAATTCTATTTACAGTAGAGAGGTATAGAGAATCATTGTTCATCCAGAATTGTTTAGCGTAGACATGCGAGATGAGCGGTGATCCTCTGTGACCCTGAAGACTGTGTGTTTTGGCTTCAGCCATAACTGTGTTAACCTCAATTGAATCGTAGGCAGTGAGTGCTTTGTCTGCATGAATGGACACATTAGCCTTCAGAGGCGTTTGTGACCTCCCGAGGAAATGGCTCAGAGCTGTTTTTTTCAATCATTTCCTCTTGACCCAATGTCTGAAGGACAGAAATAAACAAAACTATTACACGCATATATATCTTGGAGGGAAAAAAAAAGGCACTGCTTTTTTTTAACAAAAAATAGGAAGCCCTGGAATTGATAAACCACCTAAAACTTTATAAAAAAATTGTATTTGTTACATACTGAGTTTTTTATTTTGTTATTTTTTTTTTGCCTTTGGAGACTCTGTCACTCATTTATTTGCCGAACTGCTTATTTCTACTAACGTTGCAGGAAGGCAGGGGCACGTCTCAGCCAACACTGGGCGAAGATGTTGTAGACCCTGAACAGCTCGGCAGACTATCACATCTACCTATGGAGATGTTTATGACCATTTCAATAGCCATGCCATATGTTTTATAAGATTTTCCTTCATTTACTAAGTACAAATTAGCCATTTATTAGTTAATTAATGCTAATTAGTAATAGCAGAAATAGTAGTGGTTAGGGTATTAGGTTTATGATCAAGAGGTCATGAGTTAAAATCCCATCAGATCCTCATTGTGCTTAAACCACTGGGCAAGGTCTCAACCACAACTGTGCTCCATCCACCCAGCAGTAAAAATGGGTACCAGTTAAAATACTGGAAAAGTAAACTGTGATGAACTAGAGTACCATCCACAAGGAATTGAACTCTGAGTAGGTTTACACTACAGAAACTAAGATTAGCTCTGGCATGATGAGCCAATAGGCCTGGGCATAACAGACTTTACCTAGTGATGACAGGCAATTATTATTCTGACTTTTGGTTTCTCATCACAACATTGAGGGTTCAAGACCCTACGGGGCCTGTAAACTCTAGGGGCCCTGTATCACGGCTTGCCCTGCATTGAGACTTTGCTCTGTGGGTGGGATGGCCCAGTGTGATCGCGTCCCTCACTGTGACATTAACACAGAGTGTGTAGGTCATGTGACACACTGACAAAGAGACTAAGGGGCAAAGGAACACAGAGTCCGGCCCCCAGTAGAGAATTCTTAAGTTCCCTGCTCATTACACGGGACATCCTACAATAAGGTTACTGAGAAAGTAAATTTGCCTTTGGCCTCAGAAATGTATGTTTGTTTAAATACATTGAAACAAGGCAGAAATTTCCATTGGGTATATGTATTTCTTCACACTGATTTATGGTAATCAGATAATAGTTCATTGACATGGCATAGCTGAATTAGAGGTGGTCACAAGTCACTTTTTGCAAGTCTGAGTTAAGTCTAAACTTCTTCAGTTGAAGTATGGGTCAGCTCTGAAGTCTTCAAATCTAAAGCCTTTGAACTGAAATCTAAAGCTGACCTTCCACCAAAAGACTTTTCAAGTCATTTCACTGTGACAGACAGTGATCTTGGGCTGTGTCATACTCCTGTCATCTCAGTCTTTTGGTAGTTAAGTCAGGCTTTCTCTCATATACTAAAAATATTGTGGATAAGGTTTTAGTCTTGGCTTATGGAAATAGTTGTGTCCACATTGTCAAAAACCAATAACTGAGCATTCTCAGTGAGCATAACAGGAAAATGATAGGAAATAATCTCAGTAGGAACTCTGCAATCTTGCAAATAGTGACCCAGCAAGATCCCTAGTCTTGGCAAAATCTAGTCTCTGACTAAATTGTTTTACTGTAAATATAAAAAGTCCTGGGGTGGTCTTGCCTACTTCTTCTACTGTATGCACTGATCAAGACTTAGTTCACTTGGCTTCAGGTCTGAACCATTTGTAAAGATTTCTTCAAAAATACAAGTCTGGTTCAAATCTCAAACTCTGAAGAAGGAAGAACATGCCAAGTATCAAATCTTGAAATGTCAGGTGTCTTAATTATCTGATAAATATTAACCTCTATAATATTTTAAATAATTCTAAATAATCAAATTATAAAAAGTAAAGTTTGGGCACCTTACCAAGCTGCCCCCTTGGAGATTCTGGGACAAACCCAGAACCTGCTGGAGTGCTTATATTTTGGAGTTGGCTTGAGATGATTGGTGACTGAAAACACTGAGTGGAATAATTCATTTATTAATTTGCTAAACGGTTTAATCCTACCAGTGTTGCGGAAATCCTATCCCAGCTGAATCTGTGTGAAGGCGGGGTACAACCTAAATAGCTTGCCAGTTCATCGCAGAGCTAACACACACAAAACATTAAGAAAACATGCAAATTTCACATCGCCTTTGCCACGCCTGGTACTGTAATGGACCATCTTCTCTAGGCCTCGCTGGCTCCTCGTGTTTGTTTAATGTGTGAAAGACTAAGCAGATTCTATCAGTTCCCAATTTAGCAATGTAATAAAATTAATCAAAATAAGTACAGACACATGTGATCCTGCATCATGGCCATGGGCTTCACTACATTCTGAGTCCAAACTTCCTGACCTTCGCAACCAGACAAAGTAAGCCCTGTCTGCCATCTGACTCCCAGTTTTATTGTTTCTGCATTTTCATCCTGTTGTCTTCAGGCCACACCTACCCGCATGTCTTGTGCCACTAGGGGTTCACGTGGTTGACCTTACTTGTCCTTTACTTGACATCACAGGACATATGTTTTACATATGCATGGAGTACAATATCTATGGAACAACATACATCCTGCCTCACAAAACAAGATTGTAACCTCTAAACATTTACATCATATACTTTGACACCCAGCATAGGTTGACAGATTTTTGTCACTAAATATTCATGGAAACTGCTGTTCTTACTCACAGAACTGGGGGAGACTAGATTTATATTAACTGGGAATTTTCCTGTGGTCAGCTATAGAATGTCAGAAATAGAAAGCCTGTGTACAAATATGGTAGTCCTTCTACAAACATATGAACAGAAAAATACCTCCAGATTGTAAATAAAAGAATATAACTCTAATTAGTTCTATTAATTCCCTCTTTTTACACCATTCTATGGTGTGAACAACCTTTATGTAAACTGTAAGCATGACAATTCATTGCACAGTTAGCCCAACGTCCAATATGTAAGCCAAGCAATCTTCGTTTCACATGAGCCACTGTGCATCAATAGGCTAAACATCACACCATAATTGAAATAGTGATAGCATAAGGAAGGCAACTCTACCCAAACTGAAAATACATGCAATCTTTGATATAATGCAAGCTAAACCTTCATGTGAGAGCATTTCCAATTGTACAGAACACCAGAGCAACATTTTGCTTGACTGTGTCTGGAGCTTCTACCCCGTAGCTCAGTCCCAACAACTCACAACAATTGAATACAATCATAAGACAAAAATAAAAACAGTGAAACCAAAGTGTGAATTCCTGTGGAAAGAACAGGAATGGGGTTGGGAAAGAGAGAATAGTCTCCAGTCTCCAATAACCTCTTATGAATTAACCCTACAGTGTAACCAAAATTTGCTTTATTTCTCTCAATGTCCTCAGCGGGAGATTTGCTAGGGAACAACGTGTCAAATGATGCCAATTGCTTAATCCAGTTGGTTTGTCAACCTGTGAGGTGACTTTCTTCTCTCCAATTTGGACTTGTCCCACTTAAAGTCTTAAAAGTTTTAATCCACACCCAGTTTCCCACACTGAGTGCATCTGTAACATTGTTTTCCTAGGTCTTCTGGAGGTTCAGCACATGTATAGTAATAATTACTTATTTCTTCATCCTGTTGTGGTCTAATATCCTGCTCAAGTGGACTAACTGAAGTTGGTGCGGGCATCTTTCTGCCACTGAGAAGCTCATGTGGTGACAAACATCTGGATGAGTTTGGTGTCGAACGCACCACCATCAGCACTGATGTTAGAGCGTCGAACCAATTCATCCCTAATGAATGCAAATTTTTGCCACTGAGAACTTTAATGTCCTATTAGCCCTCTCCACTAAGCCTTGGGAGGCTGCGTGATATACTGAGCCAAACTGATACCAAAATGTTTTTCCACTTGCTGCAAATGTTTAATAGCTAAGTGTGTTCCTTCGTCCAATCTAAGTTGTCTGGGAAAACCATATTGAAACGAATTCCCTTTGCAGACACTTTAAACTCTAAAACTTTCAAAAGTCCATCTTTTTCTGATGCTACATTTTGTGTCCATCTAACCTACTTATACCTTCCTGCCTTCTGATGAAGTTCTTTTACTCAAGTTCTTTGAACTTCCTCTCTCAACTGTGGTCCTTGCTCCTCACTTCCTATCTGCACCATCTGTCTACTTACTGGTCCCTTATATTCTCCTGCTGCTTTTGGTACTGCATCAGCTTCAGATTCCCTGCACAATGAAACTATTTCCTTTTTAAAGTTCTCTGCATCTCAGTACTGCCAACTTTTGTGTGGAAGTCTACATCATCCATTAATCTAATCATATGTTTCAGATGTTTGATTAGAATATGAGAGGTTCTGTGTAGTCCAATTTTGAACTATAGTACATCAAAAACATTTCAAAACTTTTCCATCCTTCCCTTTTTTCTGACAAAGGATGGCATTAACATGTCTATCCTTTTCAGAAACATCTAAATGAAACAATGCTGTGTTGTCAGGAGGAGAGAGTGCTGCAGCTGATGCCATAAATTGGTTTGTTTGCACAAACACAGCTTCAACTTCAAGTGTCCAGATAAGGGAGGGCTGACAGATTTATGTCCCCTACTTTATTTACAAGAGGGTGTGTAATTGGGCAGTGTCTGTAGAATAGTCTGGAATGTTTCGGCAAACCCTGTAAGACCAAGAAAAACATAATTTTCCTGACTGTTTGTGGTTTGGGATGATTAAGGATCAATGTTCTGTGTGAAGCTGTAAGTGAACTAATCAAGCGGCCCAAAAACTTTACCAATGTTCGAGCGACTTACAGTGTCTTTCAACTGACTTTACAGCAATATGCTCAGAGCTGCAAGCAAAATGTCATCAACATAATTACAATCATGTCATTTTCTGAACCGCTTAATCCTAATTAGGGTCGCGGGGAGGCTGGCGCCCATCTCAGCCAACTCTGGGCG
>JAOUQZ010000026.1:1060026-1070101 GCA_028564935.1 Neosilurus hyrtlii
GCCACTTTGCTAGAAATTTCCCAGATACTTCATCCCCAAACATCATGGAAAAATCTTGGTCAACCTGTAAACAGACATGGAAATGAGGAAAGACATCCAAGACTGAAGATGTTGCATCCTGGTCATGAACTAGCTTCTGTCTATACCCAAACGTGGCTCTCATCTTCTCTTTAACCACGGAATGATCTGTAGAGTATCTATTGACAGAGAGAGCCTCCTGCCCCTCCTCACCGAAGAGCTGTTGACCAGTTAACAGAGATTCTCGATAGTTTGTTGGGCTGTCCTGCAAATCAGGCCTGGAGCGCTTGCGGAAGCCATCAAAGCTATTGCATTGGACTGTCTTGAGTCTCCAAAGAAAGGCAGCCAGTATTGGCCTCTGAATCATAGTAATGGTCCTGATCACATAAGCACACATATGTACACACATAAACACATCAAAAGCACAATCAAAAACTCTTCAAATATTATGCAGTACTAATTCTTCAAAAATACAGATTTGATCTTCAAAGAAAGACTAAAACTTACATATCCATGTTTTGAGTATGGATCTTGCAGATATGGAAAAAGGGTCACAGTTTTTAGTGCATAGGTGGTCCGCACACTTGTGGGTGGAATTCTCCTTTTGAAAGAAATATTTGTTACATTTGCATCCAATATGTGCTTGTTTTCCATGGTCATTTCAAACAATTTCTTACCCGTATGATTCAGTCATTTCTGCAATCAAAATGTTGACCAACTGTCTATGCGTTGCATCTGACAGCGTTTTCATTTTGTTATATTCTTTGAAGATTTCTTCACCCTTTGGATTGGACCTCAGGACACTTTCAACCTTCTGCAAAAACATTTTTTAAATACCAGCTTAAGCAAATGAAATATACTAATAGTTGTGAATTCTAACAATTACCTGGTATGAGATGCATGGTGGCAGTTCAAGTCCTTGTAATGTAGGCTTAATTATCTTCAAATCTAATATATATATTTAAAAATTTGACAGTTTCATTGTTTTACCTGTCTTGCTTCATCTCGGTCCAGGTCACTCGGGCCTCTTTTGTGGTTATTAGTGGAAGATAGAATGATAGTAGGAGCTGATGAACCAGAAGAAGCTGGTGATGTTGATTGATCTGGTGTTGACACAGGTGATGCTGGCAAGGACACTGGTGACGATGATGGGCCTGGTAATACTAAGGACTCTAATTTGTCTGCCACATGACACATGTCAAGATCTAAAAATGTTCCACAGGGAATAAAAGAAATATTTCCAGCGAGAAGTGTTAAACATATCCTTGACAAAATATTCAAATTTCAAATTTCAAATTTTATTTGTCACATACAAATTATACACAGTACAATATGTAGTGAAATGCTTATATCAATATCAAAGTGAAATCATATTTGAAAATACTTTTCAGAGTTCATCATCATCCATTGTGAGAAATAAACAAAGCTTAAATTACAAACATTTGGAAAATGTATGAAACTTGTGTAAGAACTTATTTTAAACTATTTCTAAACTAAACTCTTATTAGTAACCATAAACTGCTCAGTGATCAGTGGCGTGGAGATATCACGGGTTGGGTCAGAAGGCTATTCTCGACTCGGAAGTCTGGGACTAATCCTGTCCCGTATGGATTTAAAACGGGACACGCTATTTAACATTAAAATACATAGTTTTAACTATTCTGCTATATTCTGTTATAACTAGTCTCCCTTTACAGTCTATGGGATTACCATGGCGTCGCACGATGCTGACTGCTTGAACAAGTCCAATGCACTAACATGTGTCTGTCGATTGTTTCTACCAGGTACTAATAAAAAAAGACAGTCTTCTGACAAGAAATCTAAAACCATACCAATGTAATGGCGACCACTCACTCATTGTTTTTCATCATTCAAATGAGCCGATGTTGAGGTGGTTAGTGTTAATGTTAGCGAACATTCATGCTAGCTAATCCCAAATCCGACCTAAACCCTCAACCACAAATACCGACAAATTAGCACTAATCTACTTATCTTACTGAACATGTCAAAATGAAAAATTCTCACATAGTTAATCTCGCAAACTTGTCATTGCCATGAAATAAAACGTTCTAGTTACCTAAAATGTATGTATAAAATGGCGCTACTGCAGTTATCACGAGTTGAGGTGGCTTGTACCAGTATGATGGCATATGCTATCTTACCATGAAACGAAAAAAAAAATATATCAAACTAATACTTTAACATACCATATAATATTTACTTACCGTACAACAGGGTTTGCTGAGGACCGAGTGCGGACAGCAGGAGACTCTGGAGATTCTGTCGGTGCATGTGAGGAGATGGGGCAGGGTGACCTGACACGGTCAGTGTCACAGCCAGGGTCAGAGTTGAGGAAGCAGTGTTGAAGTCATTGTAATGACACTTTGAGTGTCAATTTGAAAACACTGCGTCGTGACAATTGGTTTTAACACTAACTATATATCAACAGAGAGTTGAATATGTGGGATTTAACTCTATTCAGAGTAAAATTAACTCTACTCTCCTCAAAAAAATCACTGACACCAAAAATTTAACTCTTTTCAATTTGCTGTGTATTATTAATATTTAAAGAATGTATTATTGAAAATATATTAAAAGAATCTAATCTATTCTTTAATCTATTGATTGTTCATCCTGGTTTCATGTGATAAAGGCTCCCAAACATAGGACCAATTTTTATTAAACAATTCATTCTACATAGCGGACTCACTGTCAGAATTCCTCCAGTGTTTCTGTGCATCTCATAGTCAGTTATTGAATCCTTCAGCTAGCTTTTAGTGATGCATTTGGAATAGATTGTGCACCTGAGCTTGACAGGCAATGTGTACCCCAATAATGTTTCCTTAATACGTGTGTGTGGGTGTCGTCTACACGATTTATGGGGCCAATAATGGATGCTCGTTGGTGTGTGTGTGTGTGTTTCCACAAAGTCCCACTGTGCTCTTTACTTTCATCTGTTCATGTGTATGTGCATCTCTATCTTACACCATTTTTCCTATTTTAGTTATTCTCTCTCTCTCTCTCTCTCTCTCTCTCTCTCTCTCTTTCTCTCTCTCTCTTTCTCTCTCTCTAGTACTTGCCATATTCTTGTTTATTTAATTTGCCAAAATATTTTTTTTTCTAGCACCACAGTAATCATCATCAGATTTTATTTCTTTATTTTATTGATTCACAATTTTAGAGTAATGCACTTATTTTTAAACAGTATCGATTCTATAGTAACAGTTCCTCACATTCACAGGGACCTGTACTCTACTTTTTGGAGATGATCTTGAAGATCAAATTTTAGATCCAGGAATTTTTTTTTAAGGATTCTGTAACACTATAAGAAAAGATGGTTATTTTTGGAACTGCGGTACTACATCAGGCTCAGCAGGGGGTGCTGTGAACTTTTTCCCCCCAGCTTGGTGGAGGTTTGTTCTCCTTTTTTATGCTTGTTTTTGAGTATGTTGTGTAGCTTATTAATTAACAAAACAATGAAGGCTACACAGTGGCTCACTGACAAGGTACATAACTATCCAGCTGGAGATTGCTAGTTCGATTCCAGGTTGTTAGTTGAACAATATATCTTCAGCCATCTATGGGAGACTGTCTAGGAAGCTGACTGGCTGAGCTCTCATGGGAGGGCAAGATGATATACACATAATTCCCTGTCAATTACAGTGATCACAATCATGGGTGTCTGTGAAATCATACATACAAGGGGGCATATAGTGTGTTAGGCCTCTGAATATGCATGCACAGCAGTTCATAAAGTTGCAGGTGGCATTTCAGATGTGTTTTCTTTTTAACAAAAGTGAAATTAATTCATAAGCATGACCCTTGCTTACTTTTCTGCTCACCATGGCTGTAAAGAGTGGCTGCCATAGCCTGTTGTAGAGGTAATGCTTGTATTAAATAGCAAATTACTGTACATAATTTTCTTAAAACATTATCTGGTTAATGGTAGTCACTGATTAAAATAAAAAGCTTGAAAAATCTATACTTTTTCGAATACAGTATGTTGTGAATAGCTATGAAATGTCAAATTGTTAACTCGTACCCTATGCCTGGTGGCCCATCAGCATTCCATAATAATTTTGTGTGTATACATATTTACATTTACGGCATTTAGGAGACGCCCATATCCAGAGCAACTAACACTGATCATTTGTTTTATACAACTGAGCAATTTAGGGTTAAGGCCTTTGCTCAAGGGCCCAACAGTGGCAACATGGTGGTACTGGGGTTCACCTTTCAATCACTAACCCAAAGCCTTTGCCACTGAGCCATCGCTGCCCCTATGTATAATATAAATGTAAAAATATAAATGAAACACTTTTGTTTTTGCTCCCATTTTTAATCAGTTGAACTCAAAGATCTCAAACTTTTTCTATGTACACAAAAAGCCTATTTCTCTCGAATACTCTTTACAATTCTGTCCTAAATTGTCTTAGTGGGCACGTCTCCTTTGCCGAGATAATCCATCCACCTCACCGGTGTGGCATATCAGGATGCTGATTAGACTGCATGAATATTGCACAGGTGTGCCTTAGGCTGGCCACAATAAAAGGCCACTCTAAAATGTGCAATTTTATCATACAGCACAATGTCACAGATGTTGCAAGTTTTGAGGGTGCATACAATTGGCATGCTGACTGCAGGAATGTCCACCGGAGCTGTTGCCCATGAACTAATGTTCATTTCTCTACCATAAGCCGTCTCCAAAGGCATTTCAGAGAATTTGGCAGTACACCCAACTGGCCTCACAGCCATCAGTAATACAAAAACAGGATATAACAGGAGCTGGTAATATGGAGAGAAGGGCATTTCGGGTATTGGGGGTGAATAGCATTATAACTAATGCAAGAAACCTAATTAACCCTTTAGCATTATGCAACTTGAAGCTGTTGGTAAATTTGGAGTTCGGATAAATGTAACAAGCGTAAATGTAACAGCTCAGTGTTAAAGGGTTCAGGATCAAGATTTATCTAATAATATGACAAAAACCTAAAACATTTAAATAAAATACACTATACTCACCAGAGATGCTGATTATTTATAGACAAAAAAGAAAAAAAAGATCGTACTTTCCTTTAACAGCAAGACTACAGTTTTGTTCTGACCAACCAATCAGAGGACTGAAAAATGCTGGCGTTATTGTGGGCCAGCTTGCTGACCCTACCGAAGCAAATTTGAAATCTGATTGGTTAAAGAAACAGCCCCATTGCTAATATAGTTTAAGTAACACAGGCCAGCACTACTGATTTTGAAGGTCCTGGGTGGGTTAGATTGACATGGCAGCACATAGAGGCTGAAATCTAATTGGACATAAAATCTAACATCCACATACACATACTGGAAGCAGTGCAGCCAAGAGACAAGCTACAGAATGAGGAGAATAGACTGATGGGAATAAATGAATACAATTTCATGGAACAAATAATAGAATATAAGTTGTAATGTTGGTCAGTGCTTCTGATGTTGTTTGGGCCAGCAGAGAAGGCGTTGTTGGCCCTGACAGCCCACCACTGATATATATATATATATATAAGACGCTTTTCCAAGTTCACACCTGCCTATGGGGGCTAGTGATTGTAATAATTGAGTCCAGGTATGTACGATTAGTGGAGGTTAGCATGATTAACAAGAGTCTGTGTTAGTCATGATTCAGAACTTATGGTTGCTTATGGTAAGAAGAAACTTGTGTGAGTAAACACATATATAAAATTCGAATTTGGACTGCTGCGTCCCCACAAAATGCTTTTAATCACCCACCGCCAATGTCAAAAACCAGTAACTATCCATCTTCTCAATGACCGAGTCTTGATTCACAGTAGGTTTGCCTCAGCAAAAAAAAAAAGACTTTTAAAGAACTTATACTACATAACTCAAATCCTGATTTTTATTTTTTTTTACTTTTTGTAAAAGTCAGCCCCTTTTCAAAAACTGTTCTGCAGTTGTCAGGAATCCAGAAGCCTACAAATCCTCACTGTCTCTCTGCTGATGAATCATCCTTTCCATCAGCCCCAGAGTTAAAAGATGGGGAAAAAAACAGAAATGGACTGAAATGAAGAGGAGGAAAGAGAGAAAAATTCAACAGCACCAAAAAAATCTCATCATGTTGATTGTGTAAATAAGGACTCGATCTTTTTCAAACACCGTTTCCTTGATATTTATCATATTATGTATATTTACTTCATATTTGTTTTACCAAAACACATTTGAATTCTCATGGAAGTGGTGATTTAATTTCTATAGTGAATAGTTATAGTGAGGGCTCCACATAAACTGTAAACACAATGAAAACATTTCTATAAAGTCTCTGTCACATTCATCACACAACAGGTGTACAACAGAAAATTGAGTAAATTCCCAAGATAATCGTATGAAACTCACCTGTTGTGTGATGTAAAATACCTTTATAGACCCTTGTTTTTCCTGTAGATAATTGTCCTATGGCCGTGTTACAATAAACATACAAATATTGTGTCGTAATCTGATTCGCTCACAATTGCACTTTTTTAAAAAATAGTCGTATGATTGCTCATGTTTAGCATACAGCATTTTTATGGCAGTCTTAGATCAAGCCGTACGGTGCTCATACATCAATACAGTATCATACACATTAACAATTAAATTCTTACATTTTAAAGTTTTTTATCTTGGGTGTCAAACTGCACAGGTGCATGCTGAGATTATGGACATTTGAGAATTAATGGAGTTCTGATTTCTTTCTCGGTATGATGATGTATTCAGTCATTTGTGCTCGTCATCACCCCCACCCCAGACACACACACACACACACACACACACACACACACACACACTTATTAACTCATTCAACAGCTAATTAGACTAACGAGACAGGTGTTACAAATAATACAGAAATCAATGAGTGAACGCCGGTATACAGTAAACTCAGTGGTAACCTTTCCTTCTTTCACTTCACAATGTTTTCAGGAAATGCAGAGAGATTTCTTTATTCATTTTCTGCTTAAACGAGTCTACACTTAGCAGGGTACACCCTGAGCAGCTCGCCAGACCAACACATCACACACAGACAAAGACCATGAAGAAAATTTCACTGAGCACAGTGGGGGCATGGTCAAGATGTAAAAATGTGCATACTATGTCTTACTATGACTTACCTCATACTAGGTCTTATCCCTACTAATTTCTTCCCACGCCCATGATCACATGTACACAGCATCAAATGCATTCGTACTATGTCCAATCAGATCACACCACTCGCTTACCATGATCTTACTGTGTCTGGTCATTATGTGCATTGCCATGCATTGTGCTCTTTTATTCATTCTGCAAGTTTTCTTGTGTCCACATCTACATTGAACAAGTCCGCACCATGCTTGTACTGTGAAGTGAAGTTCCTGCTATATGTCTCTTCTACGTCAACACCATCATTACATGTCAACACTGCCACTACTATGTCAATACTGTTGTTACTATGTCCTTGTTAGATTCTTACTGCATCCTGATTTAACCATACCTCTATGACAGTTTTTTAACATGTCCAGAGTTCAACAGTGTCCATGGAGACAATGCCATACCATATCCTTATAGGTTTCCACTGCATTTCTACAACAGGGTACAAGTTCCTACTGCATCCGCACAATTTTCTGAGGACGTAGACGGAATATGGCAGGGTTTGACCTGGGTTTTGCTGCTACCTTTCTGAATTCTTGATGCTGTGACAAGCTACCCTTTCTATGCTATACATTTCTAGTTTATATAAACTGTCAGTTTTCAGGCAACCAAAATGGAAGACCAAAAACTGTAACCTATCTTCATTTATTTTGTATAAGACATTTTTGGGAATGTCCTTAGTAAAACGTTTCACTGTCAGTGTTTACCATGTTGGTGTTATTGTTGTTGTTGGTGTAAGGCTGGTGGAAAGGACAAAAAAAAATCAATCTTTGAGTGTAATATGGATTTAAAAAAAAAAAAAAATGTTTTTTTTTCCCATGAGCCATAAAACTTCCAACTAGGACCTCTTAACTATCCAAAGAACCCTTGAGGAACTTTTTTCTTGGCGTGTAGGTGTAAAGAACGAGTATGTGTAATAAACTTAGGTTTAAAAAATCCCTCCGACTAAAAAAAAAAAAAAAAGACTTGAAAGAACTTTTCCAAAATCCCTCTGTGTAAGTTCAAGGACTAGAGAAAAACCCAGACGCTTACTTCAGATCCTTTCTGAGATGTAAGTATGTGTGTGTAAGCATGTTGTGTTTATGTCTCCAAGCGAGTGACTAACACTTTTCATGAAGGTCCAACAGTGGGAGAATATTTGATCTTGTTCTCTCTCCCAGAATTCTCCCTGCAGCTCGCTTTGATTCTGGTTACCGGTTCTCTGAGACTAAGTTGGTCAAGGTGACTATGAAAGGCCAAGCATGTCTATTTTCAGCCCTCAAGTCTTATACTTCTGAACTTTTAAAAGAGACACTGTGTAACTTGTTTAGGGAAAAAAAATCAGAAGAATGGATAAGAAAAAAGATTCAGTCAGGTTCCGTACAAACGTTTTCATTTGTCACCCTGACAACCATGCTGCGTCTCGTTCCCTGACCTAATAACGTTATATAATTCAAAAGGTTTGGTGTCTGGATATTTTGTCGCTTGACCTGTATTAGCTTCTTCATCCAGTCAACCTGCTTTCTTTCTTCTTTCTTGGTGAATGTGCATGTCGCCACCTCTCCCATCTGGGGTCACCACAGTGAATCGTCCTTCTCCATCTCACTCTGTCCTTCATCCCTCTGTGTTATGCCAGTTGCCTTCATGTCCTCCCTCACAACAACCATAAATCTCTTTATCCTTCCTCTTCTGCTTCTACCAGGCAGTTCCATGCTTAACATTCTTCTACCAATATACCCTTCATCCCTTCACTGCACAAGTCCAAACCATGTCAATCTGGTCTCGCTCACTTTATACCCACACATTCCTACCTGGGCTGTTCCTCTAAGATATTAATAATTTGGTCCATTCTTTTCACCCCCACAGAAAATTGCAGCGTCTTCATTTCTGACATTTCAGCTCCGCCTTCTGTCTTTTTGTCAGTGCTACCATCTAAAAACCACACAGCTTAGCTGGCCTCACTGCTGTATTATAAATCGTTCCCTTGACCCTTACAGATTCGCTTCCATCACAAATTCCTCCAGTCACTCATCTTCTCACATTTCACCCTTCCTGCACTCTCTCCTTCACTTCTCTTCCTCACTCTCTGTTCCCTTGGATAGTTGACCCCAAGTATTTAAATTCATCCCTTCATCACCTCTATTTCCTACAGTTGCACTCTTCCATCATTCTCCCTCTCATTCATACAGGTGTACTTTGCCTTACTGTGCTGACTTTTATTCCTCTTCTCTCCAACGTGTACCTCCACCTGCTCCCTGCTCTTACTACATCTAAAAACATCATGGTTCATGGAGACTCTTTACTGACCTTGTCACTTAACCTCTTCATGACTACTGCAAACAAGAAAGGGCTCAGAGCCGATCCTTGATACAGTCCTGGCTCCACCTTTAACCAGTCCCTCATCTCCACCACATACCTCACCACTGCATCCCTTGCATACTTCTCCGTCACTCCTGACTTCCTCATACAGTACCACAACTCTTCTCTTGGCACCCTGTCGTACGCTTTCTCCATGTCTCACAGTGCAACTCCTTCTGATATCCCTGTTCATTTTTAGCTAATAAATAATTTAAAAATAAATGAATCATATGTTTAAAATAACAAATTACCTTAAGAGTGAAATAAATCAAAGAAAACCATTGAAAAAAAGAAGACCAGAAAAGATAAATGAATCATGGGTTTTTAAAAAAATATTAAAAAAATAGGTAAATGATTCACATATATGACCTGCTCCAGCATAATACGGATTAACTCGCAAGGTAGAGTTTTGAGTAAGAGCCAAAGTAAGTTGAAAATGGCTTACCTGGACGAAAATGCGATATTACTAAAAGTGCATCCTTCAAAGCATAATCTTCAACACATCCAAGTTCAAATATCCATATACACAATCTATTCATGCTAAAATGCTTGTTTAAGAAAGAGTTCCATGTCC
>JAOUQZ010000026.1:1095554-1105611 GCA_028564935.1 Neosilurus hyrtlii
CGGGGGGATGAAGTTAAGAACGCCGACAAGCAGTTGCTGGCACGCGATTCACAGGACAGGAACTGACGTCACACTCATGATAACTTTGGAAGGAAATGAAATAGGATAATCAAATTTGGTGTATGGCTCCCCCTCCGGGGTAAATAGGTTAAGATGTTATATGGGTCATTTTGACTTTGTTTCAAGGTCACAAGGTTACATTTTATTAATTAAGCTTTTCCAGGCTTTTTAGTGTGATAACTTTGAAAGAAAATGACATAGAATTATGACATTTGGTGTCTCAGTTGGGATTTTATACGGGTGCCCTTAACCTTGTTACAAGGTCATGGCAGTTAAGGTAGTGAATTTTTCGTTATTTGGCTTATCAAGGCTTGTTAATGTAATAACCTAAATAGGAAATGACACAGTGTAACCAAATGTATTGCATGGGTTGCTCTCAGAAAAGTCTTGGATGAGATTGGAGTAGATAGGTCACCTTGACCTTGTTTTAAGGTCACAGCTGTCAATACCAGTTAAGAGCAGCAGAGAGAGTGGAAGAAATCACTTTGGCTTCTTATCATGCTGTCCTATCCACATTCTCATCTGATGTGACTTCTGTTACGACAGCCTTCTACAAGAAGATGTTGAATGCTGTTGCAAAAGATTTGCGCAAACTCCACCTCCACGGACCCAAACCTAAGCATCATTTTCTAAATATCTGCCCGAAGTTCCGAACCCGGCCCGACCTGTCGGGTACAATCGGGTTCAGGTCCGGCTCGGTCACATCAGTGCCATAAGGCATTGAACATTCATTCATTCATTTTCTGAACCGCTGAATCCTAATTAGGGTCGTGGGAAGGCTGGCGCCCATCTCAGCCGAGGGCAGGGTACACCCTGGACAGCTCGCCAGGCCATCGCAGGGCCAGCATTCACACAACCATTCACACTCACACCTAGGGGTGATTTAGAACAGCCCCTTAGCCTTCTATGCAGGTTTTTGGACTGTGAGAGGAAACCCACACAAGCACAGGGAGAACATGCAAACGCCACACAGAAACACCCGAGCTGGGCGCACATCTCTCGATGTGAGACGGACGTGCTAACCACTGCGCCACCGTGCCGCCCGGCATTGAACATTTTAAATTTAAAACAGCTTATTATGTAGGTAGCGAACGTGCCTGTTTCACATGATGCAAAGGTTCATTTTTGTGATTAAAATAAATGTAAATAAAGACTGCACTTTTGGGTGAAGAGAGAAGCTACATGCTGCAAGATCAGCCATAATGTCATTAGTCCTCATTCATTACTTTCAGCAGCATTTGACATGGCCAATCACAAGACACTCTTGTCCATCTTCAAGAGTCTTGGAATTTGCGGTTCAAAATGGCAGTGTTTAGCTTCCTACCTGGAAGGTTGCTCATATCAGGTAACATGGAGGAGATCCACATGTGTTCCATGCAGGTTCTCCACTGGTGTTCCCAGGGCTCAGTACTTGGTCTACTTCCGTTCTCCCTTTATACTAGGTCCCTTGGTGATATCATATCCTCTTTTCCTCCCTCAGACACAAATGCTTCTGTCCAGATCTCTGCATATCTGGCAAGTATTTTATCATGGATGGCAGCACACCATCTGAAATTAATCCCAACAAGACTGAACTGCTGTTCATCCCATCTGAATAATCCCCACGTCAAGTTCTTGTAATCTTCCCAGACGCCTCCTTGATCTTTTCTAGATCTTGTCACTGCTCAACTTTTTGGGATAACCATAGACAATCGCTTGCCACTCAGATACTTGTTCAGTCCCTTGTTATCTCAAGGCTAGATTACTGCCTTTGAGTGTCATTCGACCTGTACAGATGATCCATAATGCAGCTTGTTTTCAATCTTCCCAAGTTCTCCCACACCACACTACTCCTACGCTCTCCATTGGCTTCCTGTAGCTGCTTGCATCACATTCAAAACACTAATGCTAGCCTACAAAGCCAAAATTGAACCTGCACCCTCCTACCTCAAATCAATTATCACATATCACTCTGTACTATGTTTTCACTGATCCTCCAGCACTGCCAAATTGAAAAAAAAGCTGAGTTTTGACTGATGGTATACTTAACCTATGTCCTAGTGAACCAGTATCAGAATGTATTCACTGATAGTGACTTAAAAGCATTCTGTAAGTTGCTCTGAATAAGGGTGTTAGTAAATGTAAATGTTTAATGAAAGCTATAGAAATCGGCTCTGTCCATCTATCTGTATGATTCGTTATTGTGATACAATACTTTGGAGAAAAACAACATAGGATCACCACATGTGGTGTATGTCTTTCCCGCAGGGACACAGGGTGGGATTATATATGATTCACCCTGACCTAATTTCAAGGTCACATGGTCATGGTTTATATATTCGACTAGTCAAATGGTCCTGCCGGTGGAAGCACCTGTATCTTGGTCTCTTTTTCAGGCTTGGGTACAAAACAAATCAAATCAAAACACAACAAAAAATATATTCAGTACTCTATGTTATAATACTGCAGGTGGTGCTTTGCAAATTGCATGACTGTGTTCTATAAATACAGGCTTGCTGTTTGAAACTGTGTAATGGTGTACTGCACACTGCATACTGGTGGAGTATGTCACTCTGTGATGCACATTATTCTATTCCTTAGTATGGAGTATATACTATGCCAATGTCCATATAGTGTACCACACCGGCACATTCATTAATCCAAACAAAACAACAACAACATATCTGTGTCATCCCAGTCTGCATCACCAAGGCAGTGAATCAGAAAATCTGGCTGTTGCTATGTGTGTATGTTAGCAAGCATCCTTGCAAAAGTAGCATGCAAAAATGGCATTTTAACTAGCAAACATGCCATTCAGTTACACTAGTTAGCTAGCATTCACACTCACACTGATTTGAAATGTCGGCTATTGCTGCAAGCAAACCCTAGGAAGCAACCTCCATAACATGCTATTTAGGTTCCAAAAATGGCAAGTTATGCATTCTAGTGATAGCTATATGACACTTAGTAGCAGTAGTAGTAGTACACTTAGTATCAGAAATGTTCCATATCGGTCACAGACATCGACAAGGTTACAAATAAAGATTTTTACTTAAAAACATTATTTAATCCTTCAAACTTTGCTTTTGTCTAAAATTCTCCTTTTGCAGCTATTACAGAATTGCAGAACTTTGTCATTCTAGCTTTTATTTTGTCGAGGTAAGAAAAAGAAATCTGACTCCCTTAAGTTGAACTGGCTTGACAGGCATTTCTTACGTACTGGTCAAGCTGCTTCCACAACATCTCAATCATGTTGAGATCTCTTGCAATTTTTTTTCCAGTATTCCACTATTTTATTGTCTGTATTCTGTTGCCCATCTTATTCTTTTCCCTTTATTGACCAGTCTTTTTCTTTGCAACTGTGCCCAGAAGGCTGGCATCCAGGAGTCGCCCCTTTACTGTAGAAGTGGAGTCTGGGTACCATTTAATAAAGCTGCCAATTGAGGACCTGAAAGGCATCTGTTTCTCAAACTAGAGAATCTGCTGTACTTGTTCTCTTGCTCAGTTGTGCACCATGGCCTCAGACTTCTCTTTCTATCCTGGTTAGAGCCAGTTTGTGCTGTTCTGTGAGGGAAGGAATACACACCGTTTGTTGTCTTCTGTTCCTTGGCAGTTTCTAGTATAGAATAGCTTTCCTTTCTCAGAACCAAAATAGACTGATGGATGTCATAGGAAAGTCTATTTTTCTGGCCATTTTAAGTCTATCACCAAAACTACAAATTTTGATTCTCTAGATATTTAACTAGCATAAAGAAGGCCAATTTTTATTGCTTCTTTAATCAGTACAACAGTTTTTGTCTGTGCTGACATAATTGCAAAAGGGTTTTCTAATGATCAGGTAGGCTTTTAACAAGAGAAACTTTATTTTTTTAGATTAGTGAACACAATGTTCCACTGGAACACAAGTATTATGGTTGTTTAAAGTGGGACTCTGTACACCTGCAGATTTTGCTTTAAATATCCAGCTGTTTCTTTTCAACGTTAATAGTGTTCAGACTCTTATCAATTTAATATTTTTTATAGAAAGAAATGTGCTTTAAAAAAAAATTCACAACAAGGTAATTTCTACGTGACCCCAAACTTTTGAATGGTAGTGTATGAAGTTTGCCCAGCCCCCATGCGACATCTGTCCTTTCTGTAATTACGAAGTTTTAGTTGTGAAAGCTAGTTGAACATTGTCTGCATAAATTATGACCCATGATTACGTGTAAAATATAAGATATTTAACAGGCGTTTCAGTTGTATGGTTCATGGGTTTTTGTAGTGTCCTTTTCCTCCATTAACAAAGTACATTTTGGTCTCTCACACTTTTATTTCAATTTTTTATTTCCTCTTTTATCTTTGTTAATAATGAATGTTCTTTTTTTTGTTTTGTGAAAGCATTTCCCTAATTTCTGTTGACTCTTGACCACCTGCATAAAGTGCTTTAAAAATGTGCTAATTGTTTACAGTCAATACACGGCTTAATGGGGAGCATTTACATCTGCTGAATAGAGCCGGTCGGCAGGGATGCAAATTTTTATGCACGCAAATAAAGAAGGCTAATTTTGACTCAATTGTTTATATATATTCATTCATTTTCTAAGCTGCTTAATCCTAATTAGGGTCATGGGGAAGCTGAAGCCCATCTTACCTGACTCTGGGCAAAGATGGGGTACACCCTGAACATCTTGCCCGGCCAATTCAGGGCTAACACACATACATCATTCACACACACTCACACCTAGGGGTGTACCTCTACACTACTCACACCTACTCAAGCACAGAGAGAAAATGCAAACTCCATACAGAAACGCCCGAGCCTGGTAATCGAACCCAGGCCTTTTTGCTGTGAGGCGGATGTGCTAACCACTACACCACTGTGCTGCCTTTTATATACATATATACTTTTTACATTATTTATATATACATTATTTATATTTACATCTTATATTTCGTTCCTGTTGTAAGAACATGCATCATCCAACATGAAACCATGAAATATATACAGGCTATGAGAAAATATACTGGGGCCATGAGGAGAAACATATCGGTCATGATAATGCATTGAGCCTATAAGATAATATTTATTCATTCATTCATTTGCCGAGTCTAATATGCATGTCTTTTGGATTGTGGAAGGAAACCTGAAGGAAATCCGGAAAGCACAGGGAGAACATGTAAACTTCAGACAGAAATGCCCAGACAGAGCCTGGGGATCGAACCCAGGGCCTACCTGCTGTAAAGTGGACATGCTAACCATGGTGTTTCATATATACATGTCGTTTTTTTTTTTTTTTTTTTTAATTACTTAGAGTTCAGGGCTGTAAATTTTACTGTTTTACTTAAGTTTTACAAGTTATATAAACGTCAAACCTCTACAGAATCTTTCAAGACCCGCCGTGATGAAAAAAAATTATCATTGAAATTGATTGTCTAATCAGATTCATCAGTCTTTGACTATTGCTTATTAGATCCAGATTAAATGTATGTTTAAATACATTTGTGTGCTCATTATCCATTCTGAGAATGGGATGCGATGAACATTCCTTTCTTCACTTTTCATATTCAACAATGTTTGACTGCCGTGATTGTACAACTGAATATTGTGTTCCCCACATCTCCATTTTTTCTTCCAGCAGATGGTTCTGACACCAATATACTTCATTCAAACGGGAATAAAGAGTCGTGATTAGCCTGAGGTTATTCAGACTTTCATGTTAGATGGGTTTTGAAAGGTTGAAAGGATGAATGAACTCGGGCTAATGACGCTGCTTTGATGAGCTGCTATTAGCTCAAATTGCTCATTTATATAAAATGGTGAAGTACATGTTGTAAAACCATGGACCAGTCCTCGCCGATTTAATTCCATGATTATACGTTCAGAGTCAGGGCCAAATTTATATTCAGAAGTGCACCGAGCCTTGATACCTTGAACATACCAGGATATTTAATAACTCAATCTTGAAGGTCAAGCTCAAGCTTGAAAGTAAACCTGTTGCTAGTTTTGTATTTAACGTTCCACGGTGTTCTGGATTTACCCATGATGGCCGGGTTTTGCTTTTACCAGGCAGTTTTATGTCCTTGGGAATAATTTCCTAATGGATAAATTCCACTTGTACCCCTACTATGTTCAGCTAAAGTGTACCTCATCTATATGAAGGATTTGGACCAGATGAATAAAGATATGCGTAACGGTGGTGGAGTGTTTACCATGTCCACCACACAGCAAGAAGGTCCTGGGATCGAGTCCTGGGCTATGGAGTTTCTGTGTGGAGTTTGCATGTTCTCCCTGTACTTGTGTTTCCTATGGGTACTCCGGTTTCCTCCCACAGTCCAAAAACATGCATGCTAGGCTAATTAGCTCTTCCAAAAAGGCCCTAGGTTGTTTGTGTGGTTGTGTGTGTGTGTGTGTGTGTGTTGGCCTTGTGATGATATAGCGAGTTGTCCAGGGTGTACCACACCTTCGCCCAGTGTTGCCTGAAATAGGTGGGATTAATAGTAGTAGGATCAAGGGGTTCAGCAAATGAGTAGTGAGAGTGAATAAAGAAAAATACTACAGGTGCACTCATAAAGGGCAAGCTACTTCCACCATGCAGCCGGGATAATGTTGTAAATAGGCCCTATATGGGTACTGGTTTTAATTTTATTGGCATTATGATATGTACATTACTTAAGGTCAAAGGTAATTGCCTCATCTGAAAGTTAATTTCATATTATTGTTCAATAGTAACAGCAAATATGTTGACTCTAGCTTTGAAGTTTTAAGTACTTTATCTCCAAAACTTTGCGACCTTGCTCTGACCTTAACCCTTAACCTAGATATTCCAAAACCAACTCTTTTTTGGGCACAGGTAGGGCAGTGTGTCCACCAAGTTTGATAAAAATCCGTGTAGGGGTTTAGTCAGGATTTTGTTCCTGAACATAAAAAACAAGATTAAAATAAGAAACTACACCACGATAGTTTGTGCACTGTTACACCATACTGCTCTTGAATTCTCCATTCTGATTGGTCAGAGAATGTTATATTACTTTGCATATTCATGTCATGTTATCATTTCTGTACAATAATGATTTTATTAACAAAGAAACTCATCAATCTTTGATACAATACTGTTTCTGTGTGTTTTCAAATAACCAGCTAAAATGTAAAATACTACACATAACTCTGGAACTGTGAAAGTAAACATACCTCTTTAGCTTGACCTTCTCTCTTTGGTTGTGCTCGCTGCCTGCTAAACGATTACATGGAATGAACGATTGGGAATTGACAGCAGGCCTCAAACAAATTGGATTTAGCCTTATGCATGTTGAATTATGCTAAGCACGATCCTGTTCGTAGCTCTTGTAATGACCTTGTCAGAACTACGCTGTCTGTATGGAATGTATTTTAATATCACATTTCTTTGCATTTTGTCACCATTACATACAGTGTCTTTAGTTAACGCTTAATATTGAGTCTTGGTTTATTCATAATCTAGCAGTGCTAAGCCATAGCGTTTTGTTTAACTTTTAAAAATTTTTGCCTGGTTTTATAACTCAGGAGCTGTTTAATGACCAGAAAGGAGACAAGAAGCAAGCCAGAGCACATTTTCTCGCTTGGGCTTTCATTGTAAGGGAAATGATCAGCGGGGGATCATTTTGTTAGGAAAAAAAGAGAGAAAGAGCTAAAAATGCTTAAAATTACCTTTGAAAACATTTTCATACTATTCGTGTCTGAGTTTTATTCACAGTGGGTGAAGGTATATTTTTCTTACTCCCATGTAGAGATTTTTACATGGAAATTTTTTAATTTTCTAAAATTTTTGAACTGAAATATATATATATATATATATGTGTATTGCATTTTTCTGACATACTCTCTTAAAGATACACAGATTAGCAGTCAAAGCCCTGACTCTTAAAATTCTACATCAAGAAAGCCAGAAGGTACTCAGCAAATGTTTGGGACCATAATCAAATGTCTTGGTCTTGTTACAAAGTAATATGTTTAGCAAAACCTGACTGAGAATAATGTTTCCACTCCGAAGCATGGTGGTGGTAGTGTAATGTTAACATTCAGCAGTGGCATCTCAAAGCCCATTTATGGTCCCTTTATGTTCAAACTCAAAGACATCCCTTTTAAATGTTTTCATTAACTTCCGTATGTCACTTATGTCAGCATCAATAGTAAGCTATACATCCACTAGGAAGTGGTTCAGAGATGACGATCCACAAAGATGCTTGACAACATAAGAGATGTGAACTAGAAAAGTTCCTGAAGAAATTTTGAGAAGTGGCTGCTGCCAGAAAATACGTGAAAACTCGTACACCGAACTGTAGAACACAGAAAAATTCCTCACAGTTTATACAGGTTTCAAAGTTGCTGTGGCAAAGCAGGTGGTGATAAATTAAAGAATCAAAGCATATATGCTTTAACTGTAACCATTAGAAACTATTTAAATAAAATATTAATCCAAAGGATGACAGTTTTGTCAAGACACTAGGCAGTGGGTGGAAAAATTGTATTTCTCTTAAAACAATAGAAATGGATTTTTGGCTTTTTAATAAAGAGCTCTTCGTATACTGTATTTTGTAAATGCATTATAACATTAGTACATTGTATTATATCAAAACATATAGGCCCAAAGCATTTCTATATATTCAAATGATTAAAAAAATATTTCACACTGAGTAGTCAATCCAAGTGAGCCATTTCTGTTATGATCAGACTCCCGGAGACAGCTGTTTTGTGGGTAGAACATAAATATTTATTAAATAGAAATACAAATGGGCTTTGGGAGCCACGTGAAAAGAAAAGCACAATAAACAGGAAAACAAAACTAGCTACGAGGGGCTAACAAACACAAACACGGAGGAGAATCACTGAACCAGGAAGCAGGATAAACTCTGGGAGAAGTTTAGACTGAAGGTGGAAGGTTTGCAGGAGATGAGGAGCCGAGATTGTAGATGATAGGAAAGGGCATCTGACCTGCATGGTACCAACGGTCGAGTAATTAGAAGTCCAAGTCGCAAGAAGGAGAAGCATAGATAAAGCGAATCTCCAATGAGGTTAGACGAGTGACTGAGTATAGCGGGAGGTTAAAGAAGGGATCTAATCAGTGTGAAGAAACGCGGTGAAGTTGATAATTGATATTGAAACTCGGGAGTCTGGGAACGCAGTGTGTGAGAGTCAGGGCGAGAGTTCGGCGTGGACGTGACAGTATCGCAGCCATTTAGAATTTATAACTAACAGACAACATCGACAACATCGTCAACACAACTGCCCCAACAAAACCAACAGGAGTGTAGTATGTTATTAAATACAACTATAACAACATATGAGTGAATAGTAATATTATTATTTTAAATAGTGAATAATAATAATAACAACATTAACAAGAATAAGAAAATTAGGTGAATATCAAGAAAGAAAAGCGAAGCTTTAAATGATAATAATACTAAGAGAAAAAGGAAAGAGGAAGAAGTGGATAATAAGACAGAAAGGTTCAGTTTTAAATATAAGAAAATTATGATGTGAATATCAACACACGGTCAAAATACTTTAACTGCAATTTTCAACCTTTTCATGAATCAATTCTAATTACTAGTTTGATGAACAGAACTGTTACTTAACTGATTTAGTCACCTACATTTCACATCTTATGAGAGAAATCTTTCTTTTGATTTATTGCATGTGTGTGGGAGAGAGAGGGTTAACTGTTTCAGGGGTATGGGAGGGGGAATAGCAGGTGTATATGTGTATATGTGTGTATGTGTGTGTGTGTATGGGGGGGTACACTGTTATTATTCTGGGTAACAAAGACAAGGTCTCTGTCTGACTTTCCTGCAGCATTGGGCATTACCTGTTTTATGGGTATGGGAGTAGGGAGCACGTGTGTGTATGTGTGTGTGTGGGGCAAAGAGAGATGACGAGATGGGAAGTGCGTGCTTTTTAAAGCGCCAGTGTGTGTGTGTGTGTGTGTGTGTGTGTGTGTGTGTGTGTGTGTGTGTGTGTGTGTGTGTGTGTGCGCGCGCGCAGAGCCTCATGATCACCACC
>JAOUQZ010000026.1:1149753-1161426 GCA_028564935.1 Neosilurus hyrtlii
AGAACGGTGAGCAAAAATCCCAGAACCACACAGGGGGACCTAGTGAATGACCTGCAGAGAGCTGGGACCAAAGTAACTAAAGGCTACCATCAGTAACACACTACGCTGTCAGGGACTCAAATCCTGCAGTGCCAGACGTGTCCTCCTGCTTAAGCCAGTACAGGTCCAGGCCTGTCTGAAGTTTGCTACAGAGCATTTGGATGATCCAGAAAAGGATTGGGAGAATGTCATATGGTCAGGTGAAACTTCATCATCACGTCATCTTGTCGTGTTTAGAGGAGAAAGAATGCTGAGTTGAATTCAAAGAACACAATACCTACTGTGAAGCATGGGGATAAAAACATCATGCTTTGGGGCTGTTTTTCTGTAAAGGCACCAGGACAACTGATCCATGTAAAGGAAAGAATGAATGGGGCCATGTATCGTGAGATTTTCCATCAGCAAGGGCATTGAAGATGAAACGTGGCTGAGTCTTTCAGCATGACAATGATCCCAAACACACCGCCTGTGCAACGAAGGAGTGGCTTCGTAAGAAGCATTTCAAGGTCCTGGAGGGGCCTAGCCAGTCTGCAGATCTCAACCCCATAGAAAATCTTTGGAGGGAGTTGTAAGTCCGTGTTGCCCAGCAACAGCCCCAAAACATCACTGCAAGCAACAGCGTGTGAAAACCTTGTGAAGACTTACAGAAAATATTTGACCCCTGTCATTGCCAAAAAAGGTATATAACAAAGTATGAGATGAACTTTTGTTATTGACCAAATACTCATTTTCCACAATAATTTGCAAATAAATTCTTTAAAAATCCGACAATGTGATTTTCTGGATTTTTTTCCCTCATTTTGTCTTTCATAGTTGAGGTATACCTATGATGAAAATTGGAGACCTCTCTCATCTTTTAAGTGGAACAACTTACACAACTGATGGCTGCCTAAATACTTTTTTGCCACACGGTACTTGCCTGATGTCATAAGTGTGTTTTTTTTCTATCAGGGCATGTGGATACCTGAAGGTGAGAGTGTGAAAATTCCAGTGGCTGTCAAAGTCCTCAGCGAAAGTACAGGACCGAAAGCAAATGCGAAGTTTATGGATGTGAGTTCATGATATTTGACCCTGATTCTTAATCCTTGAGTGATTTTGATTTTTTCCCCCCATTTTGATAGTTAGCTCTGTCCCATCTTGAGTTGAAACTGTTGTGCGACTCAGGAAACTCAGAAGTTTTACTCTGGGTTGTAGAATTTGTGGTTCACTACAGTTCAAATGCAGAGGATACAAAAAAATACTTGTTTTTTTTTTTTTATTATTATTCTTTTTAAACCTGTTCTGTCCAGCATCATAGCAAGCTGAATGGCAGTCTGGTTGCTGTGTTGTGCCGAACAAATTTGCTTTTCCAAGAGGAGGTTTATGGGTATAAGGCTTCTCTTGATAATCTGATTCATTCATGAATTGTGTTATGGAATCTATGTAATCTTGCTGGACCTGACTGGAGGGGACAGAAAAAGAAAGAAGACAGTAAACAGAAGCGAAAGAGAAAGCAAGAAGAAGAAAGTAGACAGAAACACTGTAGATATAAAGAACGACCCTTCAAACCAAGCTATTACAAGACAAACTGCTACATTTGTACGTAATTACACCAGCAAATTTCAGATCTGAAAACAGATCTGGCAGTAATCAAGAGTTTACTAAATAATAACAAAATCAAAAGAGACATATCTTATAAGCGTATCATAACAACCACCAATGTACCGAATACACAGTCAAAGAGATTGAAGAAGAAGAATGTACATAATACATACATAAATATATACATGCATATCATACATGTGTGTATATATATATATATATATATATATACACACGCGCACACACACATACACCTATATATACATACACATACATATACAAAAAAAAAAAATTAAAAAAAATAAATAAATAGAAAGAGACAACCCAGTGATCGTGCCAGCATGCAAAACATGTAAAACTGTAAAACAAGTGAGTGATTGGCGACAAGTGGCGGGCAAGACCGTGCAAATGTAACCACATCTTCATCGACGCCAGAGACAGACCAGGGCAGCCCAGGGACCTGGGCCATTAGCAGCAACCACAGAGCATGAACACAAGCCACCCCACACCGAAGACAACCCCGGATCCACCCAGAGGTGGCAGATGAGAGCCCCAGCCAAAGCCCCCCTGCAGCCACAGGGCACATACCCCGGCGAGCCAAGACTGGCTGCCGCAGACCCCACCAAGTCCCGGCCATCCAGGGCGGCTAAAATGGAGGACCCAGGGCCCCAAGGGCCCGGAGGCAATCCCCCCCCAGGCAGAGGGCCTGCACCACTTCCAGGAAAACCAAGCCCCGCAGACAACTGCCCGGAGCGGGCAAGCACCCACACCGATGCTCCAGTTACACTGCCCGGAAACCAGGGCACCTCCGATCCCCCTCTGCCACCCCCCACCCTCTTCCCCATGAACTCCCACTCTCACACCTAACCCTCCCACAATCCCCTGCGGTGTGTGGCCCCGGCAGACCGAAGGACAGTGAGCCCCAAATCCGTCCCCCCCACCAGCTCCTCCATCAAACCCCCCACAGACGCTGCAGACCGGGCATCCCCCAGGGCCAGCAGCCCCTTATCAGCGCAGTCAACCCAGGTCCCAGTCCCGGGGTCAAACCCCCCCCCCCCTGCGGCGCCCAGGGGAACAGAGGCAGGAGAAGTCCCCATTTGAATTGTATTAGTAGCATATTTGAATTCTTATTCAAAAAATACTTAGTTTATAATGTGTTTGTCCACCTGTTGTGTACTGCTAACTAAGATACAACTACTGCATAAGCTTTATCTAAATACCCCTAAAACCCCTAAAACCCCTTTCATCTATTACATCCAATCATTCAACTACGAAGGCTTACTTTAGTGAGTACTTACAGCCAAAATGCTAGGGATGCTCTTCAATGAATTAAAAACATTTTACTTAGAATAGCACTTAGTGAGTGGCTCAACTGACCAAGGCATCCAAGGACCAAGGTGATTTTATATGAATATTTTAGTTAAAGGTTGCTGAAGACTATAATGAACGAATTTATTGAAATAATTCATACTAAAGCAGTAATTCACAGGAGGAACCATTGCAGCTGTATTATTTTACATTGTAAGATATATCTCCACCGACTCAACAGATGGTGCTACTGATGTCCAGCATGGATCACCCCCATGTGGTGAGGTTGCTTGGAGTCTGTATGAACCCCAACGTGCAGCTAGTGACCCAACTCATGCCTCATGGCTGTCTGTTAGACTACATTCATGAGCATAAGGACAATATTGGCTCTCAGCTACTGCTCAACTGGTGTGTGCAGATTGCTAAGGTAAGAGTGTCCCCATTACTGCATAGCTTTGATTTGATGTCCTGGCAAAATGTGGTTGATCAATTAAACATTGTTGAATGTATACTGGCCAAAAGTATAAGGTTGAGACTACAAAGTAGAAATTAGGTTCTTTGGGATTCTGGGGCTTATTGAGGGCAGCAAGGATACAGATGTGAGCCAAAAAAATTGGTTCCTCCTCAACACAGCTGGTTTACATTCTTGAGGGTGAGGACCTTGTCTGTAAATTTGTAAGTCTGTAAATAACCAGCTGCTGCTCCTTCAAATCAAAATAAGCCTGTTATGGCAGGTCAGGATGTCCATTGGACAGACCAAAGACCAATAGGAAACTGCAGATCTATGACCTGCTGGAAAGATAATATGTGGTAGTTGATAAGGGAATGACTTTGGATCCCCTAGGAGATATAATCTTTAAACTATAGGTGAGCATAAAAAAAGTCTGAACTGATTCCTGCAGCTCATTGCAACGTCCTCGAAAAAAGCAGGGAGAGAGATATATGGGATTAAAGAAAGAAATGGGATAGTAGGATGGTATCTTTTAGTATGGTGGTCCACAGGGAAACTGTGCAGAGATGCAGATGGTGTGCACCCTCAGCTGGACAGTAGACTTGGTTGTGGTCAGTGCATTTGCTTTCTCAATCTTTTTCTTTGGCTTAAGTTCCTTTTGATTATTGTCTTTGTGTTTACTGGGCATGGTTCTAATCCTGTCCTTGCTGAAGCATCCAGCTGGGACTGAATAGACACCAGTTGCCAAAATACCAGCAGCTGGTACACCTGCTTTTCTTGTCATGGCTGCAATCTTAATGTCATGCCTCATACCACAGGGCCAAGTTCTAGTAGCAGATTAATGATCTAGAAACATAGAATAAGATGTGGGTGCACCCATAATGTAGGCTGAGCCACACATGTTTAGTGTCTGAAGTGTCACCCAGAACTATTTTTTTTTCCATTTTCTTGATCTCTTCAGTATGTAATGTCTATGATGTCAATTAGGGTCACCACTGTATTGCAGGGCAACACACATAAACAACCAGTCACATTCACATCTAGGGACAATTTGGAAAAGCCAGTTAACCTAATGTGCATGTCTTTGGACTATGGAAGAAAACCATTGTACCTGGAGGAAACCCACGCAAAATCCGAGCCTGGGACTCGAACCCAGGACATTTTTGCTTTGAGGCAGATGTGCTTACCTCCTCACCACAGTGCTGACCTGTTTGCATTGTTTTTGTTTTGGAAATGCATCAAGGTGATCTTAGTTCAAAGCTAAACTTATTAAGACACACCAAATTGCTTCATCTGTTAACAGGGTATGATGTACTTGGAGGAAAGAAGGCTGGTCCACCGAAACTTGGCTGCTCATAATATTTTGGCGAAATCTCCAAACCATATCAAGATTACTGACTTTGGACTTGCTCACCTTCTGGATGCTGATGAGAAGCAGTATAATGCAGATGGAAACAAGGTTAGATTAAAATAAATAGGAGGTTTTAGATCAAGCATTAATGTAAGATGTTACCATACTTGTATGATAATGCTCTTCTTTACTTATGTTTGTCTAGTGGATGGCACTGGAGTGCATTCAGTATAGAAAATTTACACACCAGAGTGATGTCTGGAGCTATGGTAAGAGAGTAAAGCAAGCTTTATATGGGGCAATTCTGACTGCGTTTCAGTGCAATTTCAAACCATGTCAGTGAACCCTGAGTATTTTGAATATTTCAAATTTCACAGCGATTCTCAAAACTATGTGTTACCAGCTAGCTGCCTTGTGGCTGCAGTGTTGTCACCTTTGGAAACCTTTTTGAGCCATGTTCAATACAACCCCATTACTACCTATTCTTACCATGATTTCACCTAATGCTCAGAATGTTTGCCACACCACCATCATATTTAAGTGTGGTTTTGAACCCTGTTGAACTACCATCAGAATTGCCCCCTTGTAATGCCTTCTTACATTAAAACTTCAAAGCAAATCATATATTGGTTCATTATTTAAAAGACAGACACCAAATTTCCTTTTTTTAGGAGTAACAATATGGGAGCTGATGACATTTGGAGGAAAGCCATATGATGGGATTCCCATGGGTGACATCCCAGATATCCTAGAGAAAGGAGAACGTCTGCCTCAACCCCCAATATGCACCATAGACATCTACATCATCATGGTTAAATGTGAGTCAACTCTTAGTTTGCAAAGTTATGTTCTAAATCCTTCTCTCTCACTCAGATATGAAACTGGAACTAGTTCTAACTAGTTCATCTGAAGTACATCTGAGATAAATAAATAGACATGACTTGAGTTCTAATTAAAGGTTTTTAATGAGGTTTTTAATTAACAGTGCACTTCTGTTTCTAACATGGCTTGAGTAATTGCTGGTTATTTGGACATGGAAATGAATTGTGGGGGAATAGAGATCAGCAGCACATGCAAATGAGTTTTAAGAGGCAAATCATTCTTACTGACAACAACAGGGTAATTTGAGTTGATTCTTGAGGCAGGATGTGAAAAAGCGACATCCAATCTAGAGGCCAAGAGGACCTTTTTGTCCGTGCTGTTGTTATGGCATTCATATAAACCAATGCAGCTGCATGTGTCAAAGCTGTTAGGGGGTCACTTCGCATCTTGGCTTATGTTGTCATGTTGTGTCACTGCCTTTAAGGTTGGATGATCGATGCTGACAGTCGGCCCAGGTTTAAAGAGCTCGCTGCTGAGTTCTGCAGGATGGCAAGAGACCCTCAGAGATATCTAGTCATCCAGGTGAGCAAGCTTTTTGGTCTTCTTCACTACCTGTGGACACTTTCTGGTGTAGAAAGTAGTAATAATTAATTTTATTACAATTTATTTATTCATTCGGTTATTTATTTATTTATCATCTCAGGGGGATGACTGTACCAAGCTTCCCAGCCCCAACCACAGTAAATTCTTCCAAAGTCTTCTAGAAGATGATGATTGGGGAGAACTTTTGGATGCTGAGGAATTTTTGGGACCTCATGCTCGCTCAACGAGAAAACAAGTGCGCACTCAAACGCTAAGCAGTGGCCCAATAATGAATGCCAAATGCTTAATTTTAATTGGCTAGATGTTAAATTTCCTATAACACTTCATATGGTAGTTCTGGCTTTGGTCTCATAGAGTTTTACTTCAACAGTTCTTCTTTCTCCGTTGAACAGATCCATTTCCAGAAACTTGATGGGCTTTGTAGCCCAAAGCAAGCAGCAGGAGGACCGTCCCAGGTGTCGTTTATCCCAAGTGGAATCCAGCAGTTGGCTGTCAGTTCACAGGATGGTGAGAAAAATGTGAAAAAGCAGCCAGGTGTTGGATATGTAGAGAGCTTACTGCCAGAGAGAACACCACTGGGGAAAACTGATGAGGATGGATATGTGGCCCTCAGGAAGGACAACAGCACATCAGGTAGAGAGAATTTTCTTGTCTTCTCAGAGGTGGACAAATAATACATTTATTGTCTAGCACACTGGGCTACTGGACACTCCAGTGCACTGCCTAGTCTCATGTTCTGGTTGCTTGGAAACCAAATTTACTATCTAGTGGTGCTCATTTACAAACATTTTCATTTTCAACATGAAGAGGGTTAGGCCCCCAACTTTGTAGTGACAGTTTAGGAAAGACCTACATGTGTTTGGGATGGTCAAGTTGCTGCAAATATTTTTGCCATATAGTGTGATATAGTGTCCATATAGTATCATTCCTGTGACATATTATACTCCCCAGTTGCTCCACATTCAAGAAATATTGAATAGAATACCAAAATTTAATAGAATACCCAGTAAACTCTCTTATTCTCATATGCTGAACTGTAGGGTTGTGAGGAGGCGGTACCTATCTCAGCTGACACTGGGCAAAGGCAGGGTACACCCTGAACAGCTTGCCAGTCCATTGCGGGAACAACACACAAACATACAACCATTCACACTCACACCCACACCTTGAGGCAATTTGGAACAGCCAGTTAGCCTAATGTGCATGTCTTTGGACTGTGGGAAGCTGTAGTACCTGGAGGAAACCCACGTAAACTCCATACAGAAACGCCCGAGCCCCGGACTCAAAACCCAGCACCTTCTTGCTATGAGATAGACATGCTGACCACTAATAAAACTGATTAGCTTATTGTAAAGTCAGTAGTTTGAGGGATACTATTAAAAGTTGTTACTATTCAACTCTTGACAAAAGAGTGTATTAAGAGTAAGCAGCCTGTTTGTATTAAGAGTAAGCAGCCTGTTTGTATTAAGAGTAAGCAGCCTGCTCTTACTTAATTTAAGCCATTATTGTGATATTTTGTGTTTTCATCTTTGTAGATCATCAGAATGCTGTTGAAGAGAACCCTTTTGTGACACTAAGAAAAAATATGGAAATTCAGGCACTGGACAACCCAGCATATCACAGCACATTTGAGGGACCTCGTAAGGGTGACGAGAAGTACAGTTATGAACCTGTTTATCTCAATACTTTCCATGGCAAAGGCAATATTAACAAAGCGATTCTGAAGAAAAATGAAGTTTCTGCCCCATTAAAGTTCAACACCGCAACCAGCAAAACAATCAATCATGTTCCACTAAGCGCACAAGCAAAAGAAGGAAGATCCCATTACAACAGCCAAGGAGCACATGTTCATTTCTCTATTCCACCAGTTCATCATCCGCAAAGTGAACCGGTGAGCCACAATGTTCATCATACCCATTCTGTCCATGGGTTCCACATCAATCCCAACAAATCTGTATCCTCAAATCAGACTTGCCTTGTAAACCACCAGGTCCAGCCTGGTCCTGTAGAACCACAAGTCCATATGGCAAAGTCCGTAGCTGCTGGTAAAAGTGGGTTCTCAGGCCATTCTATTCACTCAGGCAGCATTACACAACACGTTCATCCTGGAAGAATCATGGTGGACAAAAAGTACTGGAAGACCATTGACAACCCAGAGTACTGGCAACACAGTCTTCCACTCAAGGCATCCCAAGGGAACATTCATAGTTCATCCCAGAGCTGCCATTCAAGCCTCTATAGACAAAGTCTCAGCAAACAAAATGGCTGTGTCCAGTCTAGTGTTACCAAGAACCCAGAGTATATTCCTGAATCGGAAACCATGAGGCCAGGAACAAATGTGCCTCCTCCGCCATACCGACAGAGAAACACTGTAGTGTAACATCATAGTCATCCATGTTCTCCAGAGCCTGATTCCATAACCAGCAGGCCATTTTTCCCACTCAGTACTGAATAATACTGTTTCTGATTTTCAATATCCATATCAGTGGAAATACCAGTTCAGTCACTCATCATTCCAAGAATACTGCTTTCCTTCTTGCTGTTCTTCATAAGTTAGTGTTTAACAGTCTTGTCTAAGTTGAACATTTTTCATGAGTGATGTTTATTATAAAAAAAAGCAATTGTAGACATTTGAAACAAACATCCTGGACATCCTTTGCCAAGAAACATACCGTATAATTTTTTTAATGTTGCAAACATCATTGGCAAAACTAGCATGTTTAAGCGCATAAGAAGTGAATATTAGCCCAATGTGATCAATTCTCATTTACTCTCTGTGAGAGTGTGTCCAAAGTGCCATATTGACTGATCTATGGATGGTACGTATATATGCATGTGTGTATGTGTGTATAAATATATATATATATATATATATATATATATATATACACACAGACACACATATATATATTTTCCCATATTTAATGCTCTTCTTGCATGTTTATGCTACATTTACTGTTACTCTTATCAAATGATTTGTGGCTTGCTAGATTTTAATTCTGAGCAAACCAGGACTTCTTTTAGATCAGACATGTAGTGGATCTTATTGCCCTTGAGGGAAAAAGAACTCATACATATGAACGCATAGCTATTGAAAGACATGGATGAATAGGGTTGTTTGATAATGTATTAACTTAACATTTTTTACATCTTCTTTTTAATTACATACACACATTATTATATATTATATCACAACTAGCCTCAGTGTTTTTCTTCTTTCAATTTTACTTCTTCTGCTCATGTACAGTTGTAATCTGCCTTTTTTGATAAAAAAAATACTAAATAAATGTCTTATTTAATGTAAAACAATGGTGTCTTCTGTTACATGACACAGCCTTTTACTCCATTTAACCCACAATCAGTTTCAATCAAATCTAACGCTCTATAGTTTTGTTTATTTTGGCTCTAGTTCTGTCTTCATTACTGTGCTCTTATTTGCTCTAATGTGTTCAACTGTTTCATGTTAAGTCTGTGATTTAGCCTATTAACCTAGCCAGACCCTGTATCTTAGTATGTTTATTATGGCTTGTTACCTCTGCCATAGAGGTTATATTTTTAGTGGTATGGGTTTATATGTATGTCTTCTGTTGGCAAAATCTTTTCCACAGTTTTGACAGGTCAATCTGAAAATTTTATGAACTGTAGGTGATCACCCATGAATGGTCTCATCAGATTCTGATACAAATCCACACACCGATGGCATCACAAAAGTCAATAAACTTCCTAAAAACCTCCAGTTTTAAAAATAAAAATTCCATGTCAGACAGACACAGCTGATTTGAAAGAATTTTGTTAGGCATATTTAGAATTATAAGTATTGATATCAGACCAAGTTTCATCCAGATCTGATACAGACTGTGCATTTGGAAGCAATTTTAATATAACATGGGAAATTTCATTTTTATTTGAAATTGTAACACAGCAGGTCAAGCAGGGGGTAGTGTACACTTTATATGAATTTCTACGACTTGTCATAGGTTTGCGCTCTTTGAGTGCTCTTATTTTGTGTTTGTAGAATTAGGTTCATTACTTGATATTTTCTATTAGGCAGACTTTGGAATATGATGATAATCCTTGGTTTTATTATAGACGGCAGTGAGTTTTAATTGGCAAATGTGAAATCCTGGTCCTATGCTGCATTTTTTATTATAATTTTTTTTTTGTTTTCTATATGCTAACATTTTGCCAAACGTTACAATAAACAACACATTAAACTTGTAACCCCTTGATTTTTATTTTCTTAATGAAATAAGTTAGTTGGTTTAGAAGATGAGCAGCACACTGGCATAGTGGTTAGCACATCCACCTCACAACAAGGTTTGAGTCCCGGGCTCAGGCTCAGGCATTTCTGTATGGAGTTTGAATGTTCTCCTCATACTTGTGTGGGTTTCCTCTGGGTACCCTGGTTTCCTCCTACAGCCCAAAGACATGCACCTTAGGCTACCTGGATGTCTGTGACCCCCATGAATGAACCTAATAACTCACTGATTCATAAAAATGGGAAAAATTAATCTGAATAAAATAATATGTAAAATGTTTTATCAGTCAGCCAGACATGGATTTTAGGATTATCAATGCTTCATACGTATCTCTCATATTAATGAGAAAATTACACTGAGACAATTTTCAATGGTTTTGTCAGACATGTCAAACTAAAATTTTGGGAGTTATCAGTGGGTTATCAGCTTCATGCATGGGGCCACAGATTTACTTTTACAAAAAATCAAAACACACACCATGTTATGCTGCAAAGAAACCACAAAGCATAAACTGTTCTCTCTCAATGTTTAAAACTTTTCTGTGGGAAAAAATGTTAAATAGTAAAGTGTACCTGTGGTGAATTTGTATTACAAGCTCTTTGAATTATCACTTATGACATCAGCGTTTCCATGAGGCAACATCAGTCTTTTCCTCTTGTCAAGTACGTGCGAATGCTGCCACACTACTACTACTACTAATCAGCATGCGCAGCACATGTTTCCTTCTTCATTGGCTGTTCTAGCAGACACCAGTCTAAGATAACCCATTATTGGCCAGTGCTGAGTTGTGTCGCCAGGAAGATGCTGGAGGGAAAAGCATGCGGCTGCACAAACAACGGGTGTAGAAGTTGCGGTAAACATAACATAACATGTTCTTTCACTTGCAATTCAGTAGACTGCTAAGACCACTTTAACCCAACCTGCTATTGGCATGACCTCCAGGCAGGACTACTTCTGCACATTTAAAATCGGATGCTGGTCCTACAGAATTCCTTCATAAAAAGTCAAAGGATAACGATGGACAGGAGCAGCATTTTGCCAAAAAGAACCAGTAAAAGGTAAGAGCCTTTAGTATGCAGGGAGTGCTTGTTTACTTGCGTTGGACAACCATACCCAAAGAGTTTACATCACTTCCAGGAAAAAAATGGTCGTTCCACATTGGTTCAGCCCCCGCTTGTAATCTTTTCATTCATTCATTCATTCATCTTCTGAACCGCTTATTCCTAATTAGGGTCGCGGGGAGGCTGGCGCCCATCTCA
>JAOUQZ010000026.1:1193811-1223173 GCA_028564935.1 Neosilurus hyrtlii
TGTGAGTGTTTTCTGTTATATTTTATTTTTCCTTTTTTGAGGACCTGGGTGAGCATGTGTGAGTGAGGGAGTGATAGCGTCCAAACATCACAGGTTAACAGAACTCTTTTTGCCTGATGTCGGAACACAGAGCTTCCTCTGAGCAGACATATCGCCGGGTAAAAATAAGGTCCCTGTCTTTTCCTTTGTTATTTCCAAATAACTCAATAAACAATCAAAAACTAATTCAAAATAATGAGATATTCAGTCAGCAGATGAGAAGAAAAAGGATTTGTTTATTCACCTATGCAATCAAGAACATGCATCCCTGAAGTAGAGTTCAGTGTTAGCACTAACATTTTTATTTACCACTCCTAAAATATGTAACTGGTCAATCGGAGTGGGAAGATACAAAATATAAGCATTTACTCAAGGGTAACCCCTTATACATACCCCTTGAAGTTAGAAATTCCCAAAAATTCTATTCAAACTTCAATGCATCCAGATCTTTGTTTCTGTGATGATCAATTGCAATATTTACAATCTCCTTGTCCTGCAATGCTTGTTTCTTTAGCTTATCCTGCTTTTTGTTCCAATCTAGCACAATTTCTGGAATCCTTCCTCCTTTCCTGATAAATCTATCATAGCATCAAAATGATCCTGGCTCTCCTGATCAATGAGATCAGTAGCGTTTGCCTTCACTTATGACGCAGAAGCACTGCCTAGCTGTTTTGCTTCTTTTCTTGAAAGTTCATAGTTGATATAGCCAACATTGTGTTCTGCTACAGTGGTGTGTATTGGTGTTTCTTGATCTCTGTTTCTGCGTGCCATAGTTTTCTCTCATCTTGTGTCAACAAATTCTTCACAGAACATCTTTCTCCGGTTCTTCTGATCGCAAGGAAAGCCCATTCTATATCACTCATCTTCACTCCTCACTTTGAATTACTGGATCCTAACAGAAAATATCAAACAACTGTTCAACTCGCTAGTTGAAAATGGCAGCTGTCTTTAAAAAATGTCATTTTTGCACATTTTCATGTCTGAATAAGGTTGACAAAGTCACCATAAAGTTTCAAAATTTGTTTTTTGATGTGCCTTGTGTGGACAGTGTAAAGGCTACAGAATAACCAGTGCTCATGAAGCAGTTCTGCTACTAACTGAGCTGCTGCATCTCTTAATCGCTGTGCTTGTCCAGCTTGCTTTGGCCTCAGGAGATATGTTATAAATTATATCATTGTACATAAATAGCATGACATTTGGAAAGTCAGGTTTCTGAAAATAATCTACAGCACCTAGGTTCCTTTTGGCTTAGTAGCCATTATTCACCAGCAAACATAGACCTGTTACTATTACCAGTGTTAGTGCATAAATGCCACTTCAAATAAGTATATATGTTTGCATATTTAGGACACAATATGCATATAAATGCCTTGTTTGGCTTTCCACCAATACGAGTCTTGCAAAATCAGAAGCATCTGATACAACATGACATTGCCTGCTATATTTATTAAGATTAGGTTGATAATTATAACTGAAATACTACAGAAATCCCACTCAAAACAACAAAATAGTGATTCTTTCGACATAAGTAAAAATTACTTATCTTCAGAGAGTATGTACAGAGGGGTAAGGATTGGTCATTTGACTAAACCTTGACAATTCCTTATTAAGAATGATTCTCTGCATATTTATAAATGGTGACTACTATGAAAAATTGACTTTTGCAAAATAACACCGACCCTTACCTGAAGAGAAACAGCTGGTCTTGAATTCTCCTCTGAATTCCTGTGCACTTATACTCTAAGTGCCCTATGGTGCCTACATATCTACATATATTGAGTAAAATTTCCCTTATTTTTTCACATTTTAAGCCATTTTAATCCTTCCCACCTTGGTTTACATACTTTTCTCATATCCTATTGTTTTCACATTTGTCCTGATACAAATGGTAACTTTAGGGTAATTTGGTAATTTCAGGGTAATTTGGTAATTTCAGGGTAATTTGGGAGGTTGTATAAAAAACAGTGCTTACTTATAAGCATTGACTTCCTTGTTAGCTTCATTTGACTGTGTTTTCTTGAGCTGATTTGTCGGTGTCACTCATCTCACCTGTCAACTGACCTTCTTGATTTTTTTCTGCTACCTGGTTCCAAATCATACCTTCTGGGCTCCAGTCTGTGCCTGGAGACCCATGACCATTTCACCCAAGTTCACTTTTGGCACTGTCAACACTGTCCATCTACTGAACCTCGACATGCCTAAGTTACTTCCCAGGGTACCCAGACCGAGGGTCTCCTCTATGATGATCATTTCTTTGGTGTCCCTTTAACCTCTAGCTCTCATTTTATTCCCTAAGCTTCTCTTGAGCATTCACCTGATTATTCTTCTCCTAATTTCCCAATGGAATATTGCCAAGATTCTCTCATTAACTTTTATCCAGATTCTCCCACTGATTACTCTCATACTTCTCCTGTGGAACCTGAGCTACCTTCTTCTTCCACTGATCCTCTGGTTCCAATAATCCCTTTGGACAGGCTGACTGATCTGTAATTTCTCATGTTCTTCAATAATTTTTTTCTTTGCACTTTTTAGTTTCAGTATGTGGTTTCATTGTGGTAGGGGGCATTGTCAAGCTGAAGGAGGCCTATCAGGTCCTTTTGGCCTGTGGGACTCCCGAGGCAGTAGACAGATTGCGACTGGTCACATGTGCTGCAGCCTGGGCTGTCACCGATGTAAAATCTCGGGTGTGGGAGGAGTTTGGTGAGGGCCAGTTGGCCTTGATCAGTTGGCCTCAAAAAAGGTTCTGGACCACCATCCGGCGCCTCAGGATTGGGAAGCAGTACTCGGAGTAGAACTGCTGCTTCTTTATGTTGAGATAAGCCAGTTGAGGTGGCTTGGGCATCTGATTAGAATGCCTTCAGAACACCTCCCTGGTGTGGAATCCAACCGGTAAGTGACCCCTGGGCTGACACAGAACAGACTACGTCTCTCGGCTGGTCTGGGAACGCCTTGGCGTCCCCCCTGGATGAACTGGAGGAGGTGGCTGGGGAGAGAGATGTCTGGACCTCACAGCTTAGGCTGCTGCCTCCGCGACCCGACCCTGGAACAAGTGGAAGTAGATGAATGAATGAATGAATAAGTTTCAGTGTGGTTATTTCAGTAGCACACTGATATTAGTGCTCATGCATGGGCGACATTATGGGTGGTAAGGAAATCATGCTCCGTAGTGGTCCTGCAGACTTGTGCCAGTGATATAGAATGTCGGATTTGATAAGTGTCTACTAGTAGTGAGAGTCCTTGGTGAAGCACAACGTCTGTGTCGCACTTATATGCCAACCAAGTTGACTCCACATAGTAAAAGTTAGTGAATATCTCAAGGACTGGATGCACCATTTCCATGTCAAATGTCCAGTCTGTGTCCACGTAACAGGCATAAAAGATCCTCCAGCAAGGTTTCGGGGATACATGTGCATGCAAGCCTTCAAAGTCTGTATTATGTTCTGACACATGGCAGACATAAACAGAAATGGCCGCGAGACCATGTAGACTTCCCCTTGCTCGTCACACTGTAATAATTCATAGGGATGAGCCCTCCAGCTGTGGTGGTTTTTTGTACATTGCCTCATTGCGAAGTTGCACTTAGAACTTCACGGGTCATCACAGCCCCTCCTGCATACAACATTTATTCATATATATATATACAGACACGATGACACAAAAATAATAAAGATGGACAGGACGCATAAAAAACTACAAACAACAGCAACTATACAGTTAGACTAATTGTTCAGTTGTAATATGCCACATTATGCAGAATACAGTCCCTCATTCTTCAATCTCCATCTGGTTCATTTGTTTTTGTGTCATCCAATTGAGTTGCATTGCTTTCTTTGTCCAAAGGGTGGATTAATACTAACATTTGTTTAATTGCTGCCTGAGTGCAGAGACCTCTAAGTAGTGGGAACAGACAGCATATCACTACTGCTATCACCACCAGCACTATTCCTATATGCATTACCTTCTTAATGAACAAGCCTCCCATTTTCCAAAGAAATTGGTGAACCATTCTTTGGAGAACATCACAAATCCCACATTTTTCTTGACTTTGTGTCGCAATCCCTCAAGTCTCCCCATTGCCACAGAGAAGGAGCCCCCTGGGGCTGTATTATTTGGGATATATGTGCAAAATTGGTTTCCAAAAAGTATGCATGCCCCTCCTTCTTTTGCCAGTAACTAATCCAATGCTTGTCTGTTCTGCAAAGTAATTAAGCTTGTAGCAAATAATTGTTCTCCCAGTACTTGTAATGAATCTTTCATGTAATTAATAAATCTCTGCTGATTATATTACATATATAGTTTATTCATTAAATATTTTTTAGTGATCGTTATGTGGGCAAAGATTTACTCAAAGCCTGCTGCTATTTCATTTCGTGCATTGTATTCATTTGGGATTCCCCGTGGCTGCCCTATGACATCAAAGTTCACTCCTGGGTCCACTTAATATAAGCTTTTGGTTCGCTATATCTCATTCCGTTCATCCCCTGCCTTGAACATGCACATCTCCATGATTATCATGATGCATGTACATAGGCCTGACCATTTTGAGGGCAGCAATTTCCGCAATCTTATATCTCCACACCTCCACCAGATGTCTGCCAATGGTACGGTTTGGTGCTGTAGTATAAGGGTATTTTCCTATGCCATCCCTTTACCGCTTCTGTTTCATTCCCTTCCTTTTTCACTTTAACTATTCCCCATTTATCCTGAATGGCATCCACCAAGAAGTTCATGTTATTAAAATGACAGATTCTTCCACATCTCCCTTTAAAGTTTCCTACCTCCATTTCTCCCTTATTTCTATAACGTTCAAATGTGTGATTTTTTTGCCCACTCAGAAGATATTCTACATTTTGCTGGTTTCAGCTTTGTGGTCTGGGGCCACATGGTTTCCCACTCCGGCATACAGTAAACACCAATGTTCGTGCTTTTCAGTTCCATTATTGAAAGTGTTACGTTAGTTAGGGAACATTTACTGTCAATTCTACTGTCCTATTTTCCACTACCTTGGTCCCACACATTTCTGTGAGCTTTCCTCAAAATACCATACATGTTTCAGTGTTGTAAGGCAGTGGAGTCAATTCCAGCTTCCCTTTTCCAGTTGTACACACTATACCCTCTTCTTCTTCATTGGCCCAATCTTTAGCTGTGTAATTTGCCCATTGATTCCATTCATTCGTGGGGTTTTATGCCATGGTTTAGCTGAGGGGTCTTCCTCTTCCTCATACACCTATTTTCTTCTACATGTGTCTCACTCTCTAGCTCCTTGTTTTCTACATTCAGTATTACCATTTCATTCCTTCGGTGTGGGGTGTACCATACTTGTCCTGATTTTATGTTCATGCTTATATTGTCTTGGCCCCATCCTCTAGTGTCTCCATATACAGGATAATTCATCTGTTTCAGGTCCTTGTTCACATAGACCATCCTAAATATGCTCCTGGTATTTTTATAAATTGTTGGCTTCGTTACCATTGTGGTGAAGCATTTTGACTTTGAATTCCACGTGCAGACAGCTGTCGGGTTACTGTTCACATCTTTAATCAGTTGGGCTCTGGTCAGTGTTACTTTTACCTTTTGTCTTACTTGGGTAGCAATCCCTTCACCCGTACGTGGTTGGGCTGCACACCATCATGACTGTAGTCTGTCTTTCATCCCTTCCTTTACCAGGCCAGCACCTATCATTGTTGGGCCATAATCTGTGTCCGTCCCATTTTCTGAATTATTTCCAGCATGTAGTTGCTTGGTTTGGGTCCGTGTAAGGCATGAATTAGCAATAATTACCTAGTCTGAGTTTGTGTCCTGATGGACCTGGTGTAGGTTCTTGCCCTGACAGACCTGTAGATTTGTTCAGTAGCCCTCGTACTGTGTCAGGTTCCCTTGGAAACTGATACACTCTTGGTTAAAAATCAGTAATGGGTGGATTTTATGTCTCTGCTATTTGTTCACCTGACTCTACAGGTTGGGGCTCTATTTTTCTCTGAGGTTTCTTTCCCTTCCCTCGTGTGTTGTATTCTGGTGCCTCTGGATGGTCCACATTCTCTGGTTCAGTGTCTTCATCTGAATGAGCAAGTTGTACCAGTCTTGAGCATGAGTCTTTTCTCTTTGGTCCCTATACTGCCACTCCACAATAATGATTCCAGTGTTACCAATGCTTGCTACCTTCTACCTTGACTGCCATTGGCATTCCCAACACCACCTTGAATGGTCCTTTTCTCCTTGACTGGCTCCAAAACTTCCATTTTCATAACTTGATATACACATAGTCTCCAGGTTCCACCTTGCAAAGTTCTTTCTGTTTCACTATCACACCTCGTGTGGCTGCACAGATCTGTGGATACAGAGTTATATGTATTTGGGTTAGGTGCTTCACGTAGTTTGACATTTTTCCCTCTAGTTGTTCCAAGGAAGGGCCCTTGTAGGGTCCATGAGTAAAGGCCACCAGCATTGGCCACCCTGTAAGCATTTCATGTACATAGTATTTATTACCTTGTTCACAAAGTGTTTACCATTGTCCAAACTTAGCTGATCCGGGATACTAAAACAAGGAATCACTTTCCTGCAAAGAAATGTTGCTACTGTCTTGGCTTAATTTTTAACTGTGGCCTCTACTTCTATCCACTGGCTAAATTGGTCTATCACCAACAGAATATATCTTTTCCCTTCTTTCAATTCTGCCATGTCTGTGAAATCTATTACCAGATGTCTAAATAATCCATTTGGTTCTGCTTTGTGACTAATAGGTGCCGTGAAATGTTTCCTAACATTGTGTGTTGCACAGAGCTCACATGTCTAAAGCAATTTGCCCACAATACTTGCTAAGTATGGGGACCACCAGTGTAACAACATGTAGATTGTTTCAATGATTGTCCTATAATCACAATGATCTAGCCCATGTACCTCTTTGACCACCATTGGAAGAAACTCTAGGGCAGTGGTCACCAACCTGTCAATTGCGATCGACTGGTGGATCTCGGAGACTTTCCCTGTAGCTTCTGAAATAACATAAAAATTAATACAGAAATACATGGGTCTATGTCTGATTAATGTTTGGTTTAAGCACCTCTCTTTCAATCCAGGCTTGTGTATTTTTTCAGTGTAGTGCTGCATTAAATGAGACATGTGCCGTGTGTCAGGACGTTTACTGTCGCAAAAGTCAATATACAGCACCCCTGTGAGAGTGTCCAACATTGTTGACATGCAGTTAGCTAGCATGGCGGAGGCACCACGAAAGAAAGTGAAAACCTACAATTTTCATCCAGAATGGGAGGAGGAATTTCTTTTTACCTTGGTAAAAGACAAGTGTGTGTATGTTGTGCCACCAAAAGCAGGCACTGTCTAAGCGAGGAAATTTGCAGCAGCATCACAACACAAAACACCAGAATTTCAAAGACAGCTTTCCACCAACAAGCTCAATCCGGGCTAAGAAAGTTCAGAGTTGAAGGCTCAGCAGTCACTTTTCTCCAAACCCGCTTCTCTAAATAAGGCTGTGACTGAAGCATCATTTCGTGTTAGCCAAATTTTGGCTAAACACAAGAAGCCTTTTACAGATGGGGATTTGTTTAAGGAAGCAATGACTGTCACTGCAGAAACATTTTGCAGCAATTTCAAAAACAAAGAAGACATAAAGGCAGCACTCCGTGCTGTACCACTTGGTCCGGCAACAGTGACTAGGAGAGTGTAGTTATTGTCAGAGGATGTGGATCAACAGGTGTTAAAGGACTTGTAACAGTGCGAATATTTTTCACTGCAGTTCGATGAATCGCTGAATGTAATGGACACAGCTCAGCTTGTTGTGTTTGTCAGAATGGCTTTCCAGGATTATACAACAAAGAACTACTTCACTCTTCTCCATTTAAAGTAGAGAACAAAAGGTGAGGATATTTACAATGTGTTTAAAAGCTATGTTCATGAAAATAACATTCACATTTATAAACTGGTGGCCTTTGCAGTGTGCACAATGGTTTTATAGCACTGTTCCATAATGATTCGGATTTTCCTTATTTCATTAACTATCACTGTGTGATTCATAAACAAGCCTTGGCTGGCAAAGTTCTTGACTTTTCTCATGTCATGAAACTGGTGGTGAAAGTGGTAAACTCGATTTGAGCAAAAGCGCTTCAGCATCATTTATTCAAAGCATTCCTGGATGAGCTCGAGTCCGCATATGGAGACCTGCTTTGGTGGTTGAGTAACAGCAAAGTACTGCAGCGTTCTGTTTCTAATGACAAGGAACAAGGAGCATGAGGAACTGTCAGATGATGCGTGGCTACTGGACATTGGGTTTCTGACAGACCTAACAGCAAAATTTAACTCCCTCAACAGCAAGCTTCAGGGAAGAGGCCGACACCTGCTCGACATGATAAATGCAGTTAATTCATTCAAGGCCAAGCTCAGTGTCTGGACAACACATCTCAAGAAAGGGAGGCTGACACATTTTCCCAACCTCAAGAAAATGTCATGGGCCATTAAAGACAACTATGAGTTTCACCCTGAACAGTACTGTACACACCTGGACAAACTGGCAGCAGAGTTCAGTCTGTGTTTTGGTGAGTTAGACATCATGGAAGATATTGCTGCATTTGTCTCAAATCCATTCCTGCCTATTTATATAGAGGAGATAGCAGCCAAAATTCCAGCAGGTATTTTCTCTGCCATTTGGAGTTGACATAGAGATAACTGATTTGCAAAATGATGTGGAGCTGAAACAAGATCGTGGGACAGTGACTTTTGGGGACTTGTCAGCGGAGAGAAGTTTCCTCTCCTCAGTGGATCAATGTACCTCTGTGAAATGGCATTTTCACAGATGAAAATCATCAAATCAAAGTACAGGAGTCGACTTACAGACAGACACCTCACAGATTGCCTCAGACTGGCTGTTTGTACTTATGAGACAAACTACAAGGCCCTCACAGACAGTGTTCAGTCACAGCCATCACACTTAGTAATGATGCTTGAGATGGGACACAGAACTGCACTTATTTGAAGGTTCAGTTGCTGAACACAACAATATATGGGTAAGTTGTATGATCTGCTCAAATGTGTACTTTCAAGAGTATGATTCAAGAATGATCCAGCCGCCTTTGCCTCCGAACAGGCTCAGGTGGCATTCATGATCTCCCACTTCTCAGGAAAAGCGGCGGCATGGGCTACAGTGGAATGGGCTCGAGGCGCAGCGGTATGTCAAGGTTGCCAAGTATTCAAAGAAACACTCACGGGCATGTTTGATCACTTCTCCCCGGCTCACGAAGCTTAGAGGGCGCTGCCGGGATTGAGACAAGGTTCAATTATGCCATCGAGTTCTGTACTCTGGCCGCCGACAGCGGCTGGAATTCCGCGGCCATAAAGGACACCTTTGTCAGTTCGCATCGATAACCGGCTTCAGGAGAGGGTGTCAGATCGGCGCCGAACCACTAGGTGGACCTTCGCGCGCCGAGAGTTTTGCCTTGGGTCACTGGTGTTTTCGCCAGTTAGCACCCCCTCCCGTCCTGGAGGAGCCCATGCAGTTGGGACGGGCCAAGTTAAGCCCGGAGGAGCGCCAACTCCATCAGAGGATGGGCGCGTGCTAATACTGTGGGCAGGCCGGCCATCAAGCAGATTCTTGTCAGGCCAAGGGATCTGGTTCACTGGGCTTAAGGAGTGCATGGGTAAGCAGGGACACATGCACATATTTTTCCCCTTGTACATTGACTGATGTATCTCTGCTAATCAAGGGCAAAGCTATTTCCATCCAGGCATTCATCGATTCGGGGGCCGATGAGAATTTGATGGATTACTCTCTAGCCAGGAGGTTGGGCATTAAGGAGAGGCCACTTGCCCAACCGCCTGTGCACTGAATAACCAGCTGCGAAGCCGAGTCGCCCACAGGACAGAGACCCTCCTCATGTCTATTGGTGGGGATTACACCGAATCCATTGCTTTCCACCTCCCACATCACCCCCTCATACTAGGGTTCCCTTGGCTGAGGGGTCACAACCCTCACATTATCTGTGAGACGGGGGTAATTAGGAGCTGGACCCCGCCTGTAGTTCTTCTTGTCTTGCTTCACCCCCTTCTGTTCACGGATCCCTGGAGGGTAAGGCAAGCCGGGTATCAGAGTCAGTCCGAATGCCAAGCCTGATACAAGTCGAGCTCTCCTTCCAATCATGTGGGGGTAGCATCAAAGGAGGGCTCACTATGTAAGTTCACAATGAGTAAGAAAAGACGCAAGAAGAAGGGGTTGTAAGAGATAGCAGCTCTGAATCTGTTGTGAAATCAGATCCGGAATCACAGACCAAGACAAAGACGGGAAAGAAGAAAAAGATGAGATGAAAAAAAAAGCCACAGAAACGTTCCCCTCGTCTACGCTCACCGAGTTCATCGGAATCTGAGTCTGAGTTTGAATCGGAGTTCGAGGATAGGGGGGCCATTCAGGGTATTCTGGAGCATTCCCGCAGAAAAAGGACTTTCAATTTCAGGAATCTCATTGTACAATCCAGCCGACAGTTCACAGTGTTCATGTACCACGTTAGCCGTGTTTCTAATAAAGTATTCCTGTTTCAACCTGATCTTATCATCTCTGTCCTGCATTTGGGTCTATCTGTTCTTGGTACATTATTTACAATTAGGCTGAATAAAATGCCTCAACTTGCAATTACAATCTAGACAGTATTTTTCTCTCAATACTTACCCATCTGCTCTCTGGAAGCCTCTCTGTACCCAAATCAGCCCAAATACATGACATACTCCATAAGCATAAGCCGAATCAGTATATAATGTACATATTTTATCTGCTTCCAATTTGCATGCAGCTGTCAGTGCTTTTAACCTTGGCAAGTGGGCCACATTCATTACTGTGTTGAACGTTTTGTCATCATCAAATTGAATCACCACATAGCCAGCTTTGTTTCCTTCATTGGTACAGCATGATTCATCCACAAAGAGGACACACTGAGCATTGGGTAATGTTTTTTCCTTCTAAGTCTGACATACATTGTATGTATTTTTCTATTTCTTCAACACACTCATGTAGGGCTCCTTCTTCCTGGACTCCCTCTTTAGAGCCTCCTTCATATAGGAGCACAAATCTGTCTGCAAAGTTTATTGTGTGGCACTTCTCAATCATTAGCTCTGGGACTGCTAAAATAACATTATAGCCTGTTCTTCGGGCATTGGTTAGGTTGAAATTTTGGCTGGTCAATAGCGCATGTAAGGCATGGGAAGGCATTTGCTGAGTGGTCTAAGGTCTAGGAGCTTTTAGAATTCGTACCAAATCTTATGAACATTGCTCTTTAGTTTGACTGCAAATCAATAGGTCATGTATGTACTGGAGAATCGTGCTGGACAGGTCCAGATTAGCAAGATCACAACCTAAAACTTGAATGAAAACTAACAGACTTTCACAGTACCCTTGTAGTAATCTTGTGTATGTATATTGCTCTCCACCATAGGTAAAAGCAAACAACAATTGTGAATCTGGATGCAAAGGTACACTAAAAATGCAGAGCATAGGTCAATCACTGAGTACTAGGGTTGTAAAGTGGGCACCTCCTAAAAAGGTTTCAAACATTGAAAAATTAAATATCTAAAAGGATTTTTCCAGTCAAATAATATTTAAGGGAATGCTCAAAGGCTCTGAAATTATTATCCTATAAATGCCTGGCATGGTGTGGAAGACTGCTTGCAAGTGATAAGTTCCCAAATTACATATATTTCAGGCACTACTATGGCATTGCCTCATTGGTAACAATGCAGCTGAATAATGTTGTAGTTCTGATCCTACAGAGGTAAACTAAACATGAGTTCTGTAATTTAAATATGTATGGGATTGTACTGCAATGACAAAACGCAAGTAGTGTAGATTGTAGACTGTGTACCATGTGTAGAGAGGTACAGACTACTTCCTGAAAGTAACTTAATTTTTCTTTATTAATCTGTAACATTGTTAATTAATCTGTAATTTTATGGTAGTTAATGCTTAGATAGCAGTAATACATAATTTCATCGGAGTTGAGCTTACCTTAAACATCATTCAAAATAAAAAATATTTTATATATTACAAGTGTTTTACATTGAATGTAACCAAGTTAATAGGTGCCCATCAATTTTAATCAAACTTATTATTTATTTACTTATTTTACCGCCAATATGGACCACCCTACTGTGTACCACTTTGTTCATTCTGGAATATTAGACAAAAGCATGTGAGGATCAGGGACTACCAGACTTTTTGTGGCTGTTTGTTGGAACTAGAAGTCCTGCTTCCACCAATCCCTCAGTTGTTGGCTTTATTCCTGTTATTACATCTTTTGATATAGAATACTGTCTTTGATATGGCAAGTGTGCTCATGGTTTTAGCTGTATCTTAACTAACCCTGCTGACTTTACTTAACCCTGGCTCGGTAGGGTGTTTTTTGTCCATAATTGATCTGGTACTTGTGCTAATGTGTCTCCTCTTTCTACATCTTTGAGTTCCTGTTCTCCTGCCTACTGATACAGTTGTTTTGTTTTACTCCTATTTATTTTCACATGTTCTGCCCTACTTATCAACACTGTTTGTGGGCATACCTTGTTTACTGCTACCTGTGTCCTATTTTGAGAAACCTTTTGTTTTGTGAAACACTAACTCCCTGTCCTTTGTGTCACCTGATTTGTTTCCTTCACCATTGGCCGTAATTCTTTTGATATAAAATTCTGCCCAATCAGCAGGGAGATATGAGGAGCAGCATCAGATACTTGGTACCAGCATCTGAGTTGTGGTGGTAATTGGATTGAAGCAGTGTCCCCATGAGGTCCCACTATGAGATTTACAGCTTTCAAAGTGTACTCTGTCTTTGCCACTAGTTCATCCCATTTTTCTTGAGCTTACCTTAAACATCATTCAAAATAAAAAAAATATCATCATATGGAACAAGATCTGGATCTGTAGCTTTAACACAAACTCTGCCACACTCTCATCCTCTCCCCTTCCAACTTTTCCACTCTTCCAGGATCCGCCCATGTCAGATATGCTCCCCTCAGGGCATCCCAGAGGTTATTGCGGAAGTCTCCGTAAGCCCTTGAGTTGTAGCCTTGTTCCTCTGCTATGTTTTTCTGGTCAATGTTTTTGAACATTGCAATAATTTTGGCCATGCCCAGCATCTGAGACCATATGGCATCCTGTTGTTTATTTCTCAAATCATGTGATCCACTTATCGGCTCCTTCACAAAGGATTGGTAGCCTGCTGATTAGTCCCATTTGGTCCCTAAATGACCAGGTGACATAGGACATCTTGTGGCCTTTTATTAGTATTGGCATTTGAGTTGTTGTTACATGCTGCTCTGTGATCCCATCATCCTTTGGTCCTTCACTGTCCTCTAAGGAATGTCATTCAGTCTCTTCCTCTTTTTCATTTTGTTTGGGTTTAGCAGATCTCAACTCCATGGTCTTCGGTGCCTCTGGTTTCCCTGCCATCCTTTTACCTTTTCCTCTTTGAGATTGTAGCTCCTCTATTGCCTCCTTGGAGCCGACATTACCTTTCTTTCATTCTGCTAATTCTCTTTCAGTTCAGCAATGCAAGTTCTCCTTGTGATTTTTTTATCCAAAATACCTTCTGTATTACCTGATTGTGTTGGCCCCCACTCCGTTCTGTCTCCTTCTATTTGCTCACACCATCTGTGTGGAAAAGTTTGTCTTCACTGATCACTTCTGTTGGTGGGTCCCTTTTATTTTTTGGTTTGTACATGGGTGTGCTTGAACACCCTCCTGGCATCTGTTGTTGCAATTCCAGTTCATACTGTCCTTTCATAAGATTTGCTTGGAGCCTTCTGTATGCTTCACTGTCCATTCACATTTTATTCCATTCATTATTTTCCCACTCATAGCCATCCTTACTCTCTCCCAGGACCCCTTTTAGCTTGGGACTGGTCCCTTTCAATCCTGTGTCTGGGTACAGTGCTGCCTCTTCCTCTCCAAACTCTTTTTCCTGACAGGTTAGGGTAAATCCCTGCTATGTGGGTAGTAGACATTTTCCTATATAGAGGTGGCTTTTCCTGTTCCTCAAGCTCTTCTGCTGGTAGGGTTGTAGGCTTTTGCTTTTACCTTTTTTCTTTAATATTTCTTAGTAACTTTTCTTCTTCCTGAGAGCACTCCACAATCTTTTTCTTTTTATCTGTTTTTTCACCTTTTTCCTTGTTTGTCTTACCCCAACTACTTAATCTCACATACATTTTTTTCACATCTTTCTTCAATAAATGTTCCTATTATTGGCCACTGCAACTCCCTATGTGTCTGGTCATTCTATTTTATCAAGTTATTTTCACATTCCTTTTTTGCTTCCTTATGTTTAAATATAATCACCCCTACAGATGTGGTTGGCATCTCTTCCCTGCTCATGACACACCCCTGTCTAGCCCTATATCCTAGCCCTCTGAGGTTTTGGGGTTCCTGATCACCCTGCTGATATCTCCAGGATAACTGTGCATTGATCCTTCTTACTGTCACACCTGGTCTCATCCACTATAAATTTATTTGGTCAATCAATATTGATATTGCTATTGAAATTGAAATTAGTAATTTTTCTTTATGCAATTCTACTAAAGGCTCATTATCCTCTGTGTGTGGGTCACTAACAAATTCAAACACGGATAACATGGTGCTGATGTCCCATAGTTCTGCAGACTTAAATAATGTCTGTAATACTGGGCTTAGCACACTTGGCCTCCAGAAGTGTCTAAGCTTCTCGTCCCAATTTACATTAGGGTGCCACCGAGTCAATATGTCCAATCTATTCCAAATTGTTATTTCCCACAATTTATATCTGCTTTCCTCCTCTGTTTGGTATTTCTATTTTTATTACTTACAACACACTTCCCAAACACACAAAAATCTCTGCTGCTAGCAGCCCACCTTCCTTCCTTCACAGCACACAACACAACAGGCTCACATTATTATGGTGACACCCTTTAGCACTTTATCACGTTTCCTTGGACCCATCCCTGCTTCCTGAAAACCAACTTGTTTTCTACAGTGACTCACCGAAACATCCCTACCATGCCGAGCTGTCTCTTTCACAACAGCGATATCTATGGGCAAATATTTCCACCCAATATAACCCACAGGAATTTTCCTTGTGCAGTCTTTATACACTTATCAACTGCTTTTAATTAGCAACACTTTACACCCTTTTGTTCTTGGCATGAGGCCAACTGCTTATTCCCTCTCCAGGGCCATATTCTACATGCCACAGAAAGTCTAATACAGACTTAACAACAGGTGTTTGCTTACCTTTTCAATTAAATGATGGCGACCATGGTCCTAGCTCAGGTTTTCGGATTCACTTCAGCCTTTTGATGCAATTCCTGGGTTTCAGCACCAATTAATATGTCAGAACTCAGACATCCCTTTGATTGAACTTTTTGCCAGGTGGAAACAAGGTCCCTGTCTTTCCCTTTTTCTTACCCAATAACCCAATAAAAAATCTAAAACTTAGTCAAAACAATAAGATCTTCAGTCAGCAGATGAGAAGAAGCAGAATTTCTTTATTCAGCTATGCAATCAAGAACATGTCAGCTGTTTGTGTAATTTTCAGTAGGAGAGGAAACACCACACAGCATCTTTGTCAGTGCCACTCACCTCACCTGTCTACTGATCTTCTTGATTTCCTAGAGTTTCTTTACCCGCTTCCAACCCACATCTCCTGGGCTCCAGCCTGTGCCTAACCTTCACTTTACCCAGCTTTGAGCTGTTACCCACGACCAGTTTGTCCAATCTCAACCTGAGATTTATGACCAATTCACACAAGTTCACTTTTGGCACTGTCAACACTGTCCATTTATTGAACCTTGACACATCCAAGTTACTTCCCAGGGCACCCACACCGAGGGTCTCATCTATGATGATCACTTCTTTGGTGTCCCTTCATCCTCAAGCTCTCCTGATTATTTTCTCCTAATTCCCCAATAGAATATTGCCCAGATTTTCCCATTAACTATTATCCAGATTCTTCCACTGATTACTCTCATACTTCTGTAAAACCTGAGCTGCCTTCTTCTTCCACTGATCCTCTGGTTCCAATAATCAACAGCTCACCAGGCCATTGCAGTCCATTACAACATAATCAAAAACCTTATTTCTGTCTGTCTGTGATCCGAGTACAAGTACTTTAGTCTTACCAAAATTTAATAATAGGAAGTTCGTAAGCATCCAGTGTCTAATATCCTGTACACATTTCTCAACGTTATTAAACTGGTGTCTCTCATCTGGCTTTGCTGAAATATATAAGTGTGTATCATCACACATATTCATAAGAATGTAAGCTTATTTTAGATTAGATTATATTCAACTTAATGGTCATTACACATGTATAAATACAGAGTAACTAAATACAGTTTAGCGTCTAATCAGAAGTGCAGAGAACAGCAAGTGCAATATATAAATTATATGTAGTATGTACAGTTAGGAGCAGTTATGTACAGATACAGATAAGGGCAGTGTAAAAAAGTTGAAATAGTCATGTACAGATTATGTACAAATAAGTTATGTGAAAAGTTATGCACAGAAAAAGGCAGTGTAAAAGGTGGGAATAAATTAGCATTAATTTAAAGAAGATTATTATACCCATGAAGAGTGGTAGATTTACAAATGTTCTATAATACTATACAGGAGAGCAAATATACAAAGGTAATATGGACAAATATATATATATACAGATGTGTAGTGAACAGATAAACAGTGTGCTATGCTACGAGTGATGAATATACAGTGAAAGAAAAGCACTGTGAACAGACTATAACAAGACTAGAACAATGTAAGCATGTACATGTACAACAAAGATATGAATGGTACAGCCATGGTACCGGCTCTGTACTCCTGTCCTAGGCAAATTGGTGTGGGTCTAGTGTGGGGGCAGACATTTCTTGAAGTGTGCCAGGACCAGTCGCTCAAAGCACTTCATCACAATGGGTATTAGTGCAACTGAGCGGTTGTCATTCATGCACATCAGAGAGTTTGGCATTGGCACTATACCATGTTAACGAAAAATATTACCCAAAGGTCAATATTACCCAAAGGAGCATGTATAGAGAAAAAAGCTGCAGATCTAGAACAGAAACTTTGGAAACACCAAACTTAACATTAGAACTTACAGAGAAATCACCATTTACATCTACATCTGATAATGGTCAGTTAAATAAGATCACACATCGCAGAATGTTTGTAAAGATACGCTCTTTACAAGACGATCTGGACAAGGTAAACGTGGGCCTTTTATCCACGAGAGGCAATGGGGAACAAATCGAATTAATCGGGGAGGAGCACAACACAAAGGGGAAGTCAGGTGACCTGGAACGAGAGGAGAGCCAGAACAGATTATAAAACAAGCATAACCCTAACAATTCTGATGGGATATTACAGTTCGCTCCAGGTAGTCTGGTTATGTGCCACCGGGCATCTCAGGCAGGTCTCCTGTTCCTGGTTCAGCCTCTCTGTCTGGCCGTTGGACCCCAGGTGGTAGCCGGATGATAGGCTGACGGTGGCACCAAGGCACTGACAAAACTCTTTTCAAAACCCCAATATGTACTGTGGACCCCTGTCAGAGACAATGTCTTTGAGGAGACCATGAATACGGAAGACCTGCAAAATCAGGACTTGAGCAGTTTCTTTAGCTGAAGGCAGTTTGGACAATGGAATGAAGTGGGTCATCTTGGAAAAACGGTCGACCACTGTCAGCACTACTGTGTTGCCTTTCGATGGAGGCAGACCCATGACCCTTGCTTCTGGCACAAGCTGCGACGTACTCCTCCACATCCTTGGTGAGGGAGGGCCACCAAAACCACTGCTTGAACACAAACACAGTTCTCTCGACACCAGGATGACAGGTCAGCAAGGACGTGTGTGCCCAATGTATCACCTGAGAGTGCAATGCTTCCAGTACAAACAAACGGTTTTGAGGACAGCCCTCTGTGGTGGGTACCCCCTGACTCGTCTGCTGCACATCGCGTTCTATCTGACAGGAAACTGCTCCTACCACATGGTTGGGAGGTAGGATAGGGTCTGGTTCATTGGCAACCGGTTCTGGTTCATACAGATGGGACAGAGAATCTGGTTTAGTGTTCTGAGAGCCTGGCCTGTAGGAGAGGGTGAACTGAAACTGACTTAAAAAGAGAGCCCACCTGGCTTGCTGTAAGTTTAACCTTTTGGCCGATTTGAGGTACTCCAAGTTCTTGTGATCCGTCCACACAAGGAAAGGTTGATCCGCCCCTTCCAGCCAATGTCTCCATTCCTCCAAGGCCACTTTGATGGCCAGCAGCTCCCGATTCCCAATGTCATAGTTCCTCTCTGCTGGTGATAACTTGCAGGATAGGAAGGCACATGGATGAATCCTGACATCTTTAGGGGATCGCTGGGATAGAACAGCCCCCACTCCTACACTGGAGGCATCCACCTCCACGATAAACTGAAGCTTGGGGTTGGGTATCTTCAGGACTGGTGCTGTAGTGAACAGTCTCTTTAGTTTTTGGAATGCCCCCTTAGCCTCTGGACTGCAATGAAAGGTAACTTTGGGAGAGGTTAGTGCATGTAGCAGTGCCACCATGGAAATAAAATTGTAGATGAACTTCCGGTAAGAGTTGGCAAACCCCAAATTACTGCAGTTTCTTCTGTGATGTGAGAGGTGGCTAATTAGAGACAGCACTAACCTTCTCGGGATCCATCTGGATGTGGTTAGGGAACATGATGAACCCCAGAAATAAGACTGAGGAGGCATGGAATTCACATTTCTCCACCTTCACGAAGTTTGTTTTTCCATAGGCGACTCAGGACCTGACAGACGTGATGCTGGTGGGTGGCAAGATCAGAGGAGAAAAGAGGTATGTCATTCAGAAAAGACAAAGTCATTTAAGTACTCATGTAAGACTTCATTTATAAAGCCCTGGAAGATGGCTGGGGCATTGGTCAGCACAAAGAGCATGACGAGGTACTCATAGTGGCCCATGGAAGTGTTGAATCCGGTCTTCCACTTGTCTCCTTTGCGGATCCTGACCAGAAGGGAAGGCATTCTGCAGGTCGCAGACTTGGTAAAGACTCGAGCCTGCTGGAGCAGCTTGAAGGCTAAGAAAATGAGTGGAAGCAGGTACCGGGTCTTTACAGTGATGTCGTTCAATGTGCTATAGTCTATGCACGGCCGTAGCGAGCTATCCTTTTTTCCCATGAAAAAGAAATCTGCTCCAGCCAATGATGAGGACAGGCGGATGATGCCGACTCACAGTGAGGCTTCTATGTAGTCCTCCATGGCCTTTCTTTCGGAACTAGAGATGGCATACAGTCTAGCCTTGGGAATGGGAGCTCCCGGCAAGAGGTCTATCGCGCAGTCCCATGGTCAATGAGGCGGGAGAGACTTGGCTTTGTCTTGTTGAAAACCTCCCTCATGTCATGGTAGCACGGTGTGACTCTTGATAGGTCAGGATAAAAGCCTGTGCAGGATCCGGGATAGATTTCTTTTCTGGGGATCTGTGAGCAGAAGGGGATAAGACAGGGCAGGACAAACTACACGGAAACAACATGGAAACCCTAATACTAGTGGATTATACGTACGGCTAAAAAGGTGAAAGGAAATTGGTTCAGTGTGGGTTTAGCCAATAGTCATAGTGAGTATTTCTGTCCTGTGGGTGACCCTGTTTAAAAGCTTGCTATCCAGAGATCATGCAGAGATGGGCTGAGAGAGGGGTTCCATCTTGATTTTCAATTTTCTGGACAAAAAACAATCCATTAAACTCTCGTCAGCCCCTGAGTCAATGAATGCCTGCATAGAAATTGCTTTACCTTTAATTAATAGCTTGACAGTAGTCAGTGTGTAGGGGGGAGAATGTGTGGATCTTGGCTTACCAGCATGCTCCTTGAGCCCGGAGAGCCAGATCTTTAGGCTGGGCATGAATCCACACGATGACCAGCTTGTCCACAATAAAGCCATGCTCACTCTCTCAAATGGTGTCGGCACACTTCCGGGTTCAGCTTGGCATGTCCCAACTGCATGGGCTGATCCTGACCGGGAGAGGGCTCTCGTTTAGCATTGGGGGGTGAAGAAACCTGACAGGAAATAATTAATTAATCCTGTTTATTAATTACATATTTCTTGTTATTGTCTACCTTCAGTGTTTTATATGCATTAATGTTCAAGTGTGGGTCTTGTGACATTTTCTCTATATTTATCTAGGCTTTACTTCTTATCTTACATCTGTGTTGTGTCAGTCTACAGTGGTTCCATTAGGAACATTCCATAGGTAGATTTATAGCCTGAATTGCACTTAGTTATATTCCATAGGTTGACCCCCCTTGTGACCCTTATTTGACCCTGTTTCCCACACACTCTTTCCTTATATGGTAATACCTCTTTGCTATTGTTCTCTGTGGAAAAACCACAACCCCTCAGACACTACACGCATCTATAAATACTGCTGTTGTTTGACTGTTTCTTCAGAGTGCTTGAATATTCAGTCGATTCAGTTTACTTTGGTGTGCTGTTTCATTATTTAAAGTCTCTCCCAAGAGCTTGGTGACTGTCCAGAGTGAGAGTGGAGCTGACGTGGATGAGATAGAGGAATAAGTTTTCTTATAAAACTGAAGATCCACAACCAAGCTTCCGGCACGTGGATGTCCCCCTGGCGGCTCGGCTAATCGCAAGGTCAACCAGATCCTCAAACTCGCCTGGAGCCTTGTGTGGGGCTAGGTAATCCTTGATTGAGCCCGTTGACGACGGCATCTTTGATGGTCAGGAAATTCCAGCGACTGTTGGCTGCCAGCATGTGGAACTCTATGGCATAATCGATTACCCTTCTGGACCTTTGTCACACTCCGAGCAGGGCCCTCAAAGTTTTGCGAGCTGGGGAGGAGTGATTAAACAGGCAGGCGAGTGTTTGTATGAACTATTGGTGGCTTTGACATACCGCCGCGCCTCGAGCCCATTCAGCCGTAGCCCACGCCGCTGCTCTTCCCGATAGTTGGGAAATCATGAAGGCCACCTGAGCTTGTTCTGATGAAAAGGCTGCTGGATCATTCTTGAAGTGTAAATTGCATTGAACTAGAAATGAGCGGCACTTCCCAGATTCTCCTGAATATTTCTCAGGCTAGGCAGACGGGTCAAGGCAGGTGGGTGGCGAGGTTGAGGCTGATGGTGGGGACCCTGGTTGACAGATGTGAAGCCAGTTGTTCCAAGTGTGTGAAAATTTGCAGCAGCTGTGTGCTCAGCTGATTCACCTGTGCCCACACATCCTGTTGGAACCAGTCCTGGCGATCCATGAGTTGCTGCACTCCAGTGGCTACAGTGTTAAGCTGGGTCTCATGAGCCTTAATTTTTTGCTCCTGAGAGAACAGCACATGACTGACTGTTTCTGTCTGCTGGGTCCATGTCCGGCCAGATTGTAATGTTACGCAGGCACCAAAGAATGACAGACCAAAAAGCAGGACCTACAAGATGGAGTAGTTCTAGATGTGATCATTTTAATAATAATTCTGACAGGCAGACTTGAACCAAGATGCCATTCTTTTTGACAACAAGCTAGATCGCAGAATGCTCGGAAAGTTATGCTTGGTCTCTGTAACGGCACAAAATGATCTGGCAACGGGACAGGGGAAACACAGCCCTTTTATCTACGAGAGACAATAGGGAACAGGTGGAATTAATCAGGGCGGAGCAAGCAATCACCGCACACACAAAGGGGGAGTCAGGTGACCTCTAACGAGAGGAGAGCCAGAACAGATCATAAGACAGGTATAACCCTAACAATTCTGATCACATCACACAAATCACATGAGCCAATATTTATTTTAATTTATTTTATTATTTATTTTAATTACTATTGTTATTCACTGTTTTAAATATTGACATATCTGACCTTAAAGTTAGGGAATCAATTTTTTGCATGATATTTTGTAATTTTAACATTAAAAAAGTTAATAAAGTCGTCACTGCAATAAGCTGATGGACTGCACATTTTATTAATTGTTTTATTCCTAGTTTATTCTGCAAGAATAATAAATAAGTATCTTGGATTATTTTTGTATTCTTCCATTAGACTTGAGAAATACATTCCTCCAACAGCACTAAGCGATTTTCTGCTGTTAAGGAGACTGTCCTTCTACACTAGTTGGACTACAAGTAATTTAGTTTGCCACCATTATCTCTCAATTTTTATGGTGTTCTGTTTTAGCGTGCATGTATCATCATTATACCAGGGTGCTATTTTTTTCTTTCTGATTGGCTTTCTTTTAAGAGGAGCTACATTATCTAGCATACAACGGAAATTTGACTCAAAGCACTCAGTTTACTGATCGAGTTCTGTGCGATCTGATGGTGATTCATAGTTGATAATTCTGGGAGATTATTAAAGAAACACGCAATGGTTAACGTAAAAAGTATGCTTAATGCGGTAACGTGGTGAGGTGTATATATTAGAAATAAGATGCATTGTAAGTGAGATAACATAATGATCTGAAATAGTTTATGACTGTGGAACTCTGACTATATTTCCAATTTTTAATCCAAAAGTTAGTAGTGAATCTAAAGTGTGGCCAGCATTATGAGTTGGTCCTATTAAATTCTGATTTACCCCTACTGAATATAAATTTTTTTTTTTTATTCTTAAAATAAACAAACAAATAAATAAATAAATTTCTTACAGAATTAATAAAGTATTCTGATTCTGATTCTAAAGGATCCTCTGGCTTATCAAAATGAGTATAAATGTCACCAACAATTAAAGCTTTATCTAAAGAAACAACCAGGTTTAAAATGAAGTCTGCAAATTGACAGAGGAATTCAGAGTACGGCCCATAAAATAATCAAAAGTATCAGCTGTGTAGGTATATTTTTTCTGGCAACATATGTTATGTTAGTTATGTTTATGTTGACAATCTAGTCAAACAAAAATCAGAACATAAATTTAATGTTTGAAATTCTATATACTAACATGTCAGGACAGTTTTATTTGTAAAAAGCGCTATACAAATTAAACTGACTTGACTTGACATGTTAGTATACAGAATTTCAAACATTAAATTTATGTTCTGATTTTTGTTTGACTAGATTGTCAACATAAATAACTGCGATGCCTCCTCCTCTGCCAGCTCGACAAGGTTGGTGTATGTAACTGTATCCAGGAGGACTTGCTTTAATGCTACATACTCAATGGGTTTTATCCATGTTTTTGTTAAACACATTAAACTAAACTCTTGATCAGAAATGATTTCATTAACAATAAGCACTTTAGATGTAAGAGAACTAACATTTAACAATCCTATCTTTAGATCAAAGGTGCTGGCTGTAGATTCAGCAAAATTTAATTTATTACGAGTACTAAAGCAAACTTTATATCTAGTGTCTAGACATTTTTGTTTAGTTTGGGGAACAGACACAGTTTAAATAACATTGCAGTTGACCTTGAGTGACAACTATTCAGCTATCAGATGCTCACCTTAGCCTGTTAGTCTGCTCTCTGGTCTTGGCTCTGGATACTCACTGATTAACTGGTCCTATTCTAAGATTATGTGCTATGGTGCAAGAAATGAGAGCAGCACCTTCCCGAGTGGGATGGATACCGTCCCGCCCTATCAGGCCAGGTTTACCCTCAAAAGTACTTAAATTATCTCTAAAGCCCATATCGTTTACAGAGCACCACTTGGACATCCAGCACTTCAGCGACCATAGACTGCTGTAAGCAGAATGAAAGTGAACTGGCCTACCACTACTTTGAGTAGCTGTTAATAGAGATATTAGAAAATGTGCAGCTGAAACAGTGCTTATCTGTAGCAAAAATGTCCTCAATGTGCTTTTCATGTCTATTTTAGAGTTCTGCCATTCATTCATTCATTTTCTAAGCCACTTAATCCTAATTAGGGTCATGGGTGGGATGGCACCCATCTCAGCTGACTCTGGGCAAAGGAGGGGTACACCTTGAACAGCTCACCAGGCCATTGCTGGACCAACACTCACACACTCACACCTGGGGGCAATTTGGAATAGCCAGTTAACCTAATGTGCATGTTTTTGGACTGTGAGAGGAAACCGGGGTACACAGAAGAAACCCACGCAAGCAAGGGGGGAACATGCAAGCTCCACACAGAAATGCCCCGAGCTCGGGAATCGAACCCAGAAGCTTCTTGCTGTGAGGCAGATGTGCTAACTACTGCGGCACCATGCCACATTTTAGAGTTCTGTTATGAATTATATTTTAATACACATGAACAGTTTTTCAAGGCTAGCTAATCATTTTTGTGTTGTTGTGTTCGTTATTTGAACTGTTTTTGAAGCCAAAACAACAAAAAAAAACCAATGGTTTATTTTGACCCATAATGACTTAATGACTTAACTTAATGACTTAACTTTTTTTTTTAACCTTTGTTCTATGTATATACATTTTAAAAAGAAAATAAATTTTACCGCCTCTCCTGCTACAGTGGGTCGGATCGTGCTTGACATGCTCAAATAGATGTTTGTTAAAAATCCAACCAATATATTTGTTATTTCTGAAGTCGGGGAACTAAATCTAAAGCGGTGATAATTACGCCAACGCAGTCTGTCTCTGTGTGATTAAAAACCCACTGAGGAAAGTGATTCTAAGAATCTACAAGATTAATAGACATAAAGCTTCACTTTAATATTTGTTGCTTGAAGTAACAATTTTAATTTTTCCTTTAATTTCTCATTATGGAAACTTACTAAGCTTTGTTCATCACTGTGACATAGAAGGGATTTAGAGAGCAGTTACATAAATGTGAAATTATATTATATGGATTGAAATTACAGTTAAGCAACTAATGATAAGAGTAAAGATGAAACAACACAATATGTCCCTTAATGCCAAATGCATTATAATGTTTTTTTATTATTTCAATCTAAGCATTTCACTAGGAACAGATCAATCATGGAAACATAGGGAATGGATATCTCTATAAGCTAATATTACAGAGTTAATTATTAATTTATTTAGAATTAATAATTAACTCTGTAATATGAACAGAGCCATCAATGCCATATTTCATGGCCATGATGATATATGGAGCTCTGCAAAAAATAAACAACAAAAAACAAACAAACAAACATGATGCTATTTATTGAAACAAAAACACTTGATGAGGGGTGGAATGATAAGTGAAAGCTTATTTATAGATGGAGTATCCAGTCTCAGTGCTTTGTAACTATACACAAGTTATTATCTTTCACCTTCCTGACAAACAAACAAACAACCAAAGGAAAAAAAAAAAGATTTGAAGAAGGAGGCTAGGAAACTTGCCATGTTTCTTTGGGGTCTAGGCAGAAAAGGTCATGGGGCAGATTAATGGAAAGATGGACAATGGAAGCACTGAAATCTCAATAGAGTAAAAGTGGGAAGAGAAAAGGGGAGAAAAAGAGAGGATGAAGAGCCTGAATACTGATATCATTCTCTCTGCCTCAGGGTTACTGTATGAGAAGAAGACAAAGAGCAGAAACTGGATGATAGGATGATTGTTCTCTCTCCGCTATCACTGGGGAATAAAATAGAACCCCTAGTCACCTCTGGCTTTGCTCTTGGAGTTCACTCAGAGAGAGAATCACACTGAATAAAGTTTTATCTGAAATTATCTTGAGATTATAAGTTGGCTCGCAAAAGTATTCATAGCCTGTGAACTTTTACATGTCTTGTCTTGTTACAGCCACAAGCATAAATGTATAAATTGATTTTATGTGACAGTCAAACACAAAGGGGGCAAAATTGTGTAGGGAAATGATACATGTTTTCCAAATTTTTTTTTACATATAAAAATCTGAAAAGTGTGTTGTGTATTTGTATTCAGCCCTCTTTACTCTGATATCCCTAAATAAAATCCAGTGCACCCAGCTGCCTTCAGAAGTCACCTAATTGCCTTCAGAAACCCGGTGAACACACCAGACAGGACAGCGATAACATTGTGGAGAAATTTGAAGCAGGGTAAGATTATAAAAATATATCCCAAGCTTTAAAAAATATCACACTACACTGTTCAATCCATTATCTGAAAATAGAAAGAGTATAGCACGACTGCAAAGTTGACATGACATTGACATGAAAGTCAAGACATGGCCACCTAAATTGACATGGCAGGCAAGGAGAGCGTTGATCATTGAAGAAGCCAAGAGGCCCATGGTAACTCTGGAAGAGCTGCAGAGATCCACAGCTCAGGCGGGAGAATCTGTCCACAGGAGAACTACTAGTCATGCACTCCCCAAATCCGGCCTTTATAGAGAAGTGGCAAGGGGAAAGCCATTGTTGAAAGAAAGTTGTAAGAAGTCCTGTATGCAGACACAGCAAACATGTGGAAGAAGGTCCTCTGGTCAGATGAGACCAAACTTAAACTTTTAGGACTAAATGCATGTGTGGTGGAAAACAGTGTAAAACACCCTGAACACACCATCCCCATTATGAAACATAGTATTGGAAACAGGAATATGAAGTCAGAGTTGATGGGATGCCAGACCTACAATGGAATGGTTTACTCTAAAGCTTATTCATCTGTTTGAATGGTTTGGTCAAAGTCCAGACTGAAGTCCAACTGAGAATATGTGAATCAATTGAGAATTGGTGTGTTCTCCAACCAAGATGACTAAGCTTGAGTAAATGTAGATTAATAAATTCATATCCACCTCACCTTTGAGTAATTATAAGATACTCCAAGAAAAACATCTTAGGATATTATGAAATCAATTATTCTAGACAATATAAATTAGTCTAAATTTTAACCAAATTGTGACTTATTTGGTTTTTCTAAATGTTGTATTGCTTTTCTAGCAAGAGCCCTAAACTGATAAGGGGATAAATGAAAAGCTGTAAGCCACTTTATGTGCTGTGTACATGTTTAGTACTAACCAAGCTAGCTAGTGAGCCGTTTTGAAGATAGACAAACACAGACTTGTCTCTAGGCTCAACAGAAAACCTTTGGTTAAAAGAAAAATTATGTTGAATTTAAAAAAACAAATCCCCTTATTTACATTATAAGTTTGCTTTAAAAATCTCAGCTTTGCAGAGCCTTTTGCATTAACATCTGTTCAGCCCACTAAATGCTGAGCCATGAGCACTAGAACAACATTTTAAAAACACCAGGGCCAATACTTTTAAAATACGCAAGAAAATGCGTAAAAGAACTGAGGAGAGAGTTCCAAGAGATTTAAGGACACTGCACTCAACACACTTTAGAACAAAACACTACTTTCTTAAAGCAGAGGTTGGGAAACCTCAGCCTGTTCTGCACAATTCAGCATTTTTCTCCTCCTCAGCCACACATTCACCTCAGTAGCTAATTAACAAGGCCTCAACTAGCTGTGGGGCAGGAATGGGGTGCTGAATATGCAATGGCAGGAAGCTCTTGAAAACAGCAACATTCAAGCTAATTAAGGACAAATGCTGAGCGCATACTCAAGTGGACTGTTGATTCTGACTGTGCTTAATTGGATATAAAATGCTCCGGACTTAGATGTGGCCTGAAGGAAAAGGCTAAGTAAGGAATAAAAGACAGCGGAGTGTGGTGTTGTGGGTAAATAATCAATGAGAAAGTGATGCAGTGAAGCAGAATTAATGCCAGGCACATCAAAGGTGATTATTTAGCTATAACAGCACGAAAATGTTTTATTTCTACTATACCAAATTGCTGTTAAAAAAATATAAAAATTTTATCACTCACTCACTCATTTGCAAAACTGCTTAACCCTACTCGGGCCGAGTGGAGGCTAGAGCCAATCTCAGCCAAAACTGGGCGAAGGTAGAATACACCATGAACAGCTATGTAGACTACTGCACTGCCAGCACACACAACCATTCACAATCACATTCAAATCTAAAGGCAGTTTGGAACAGCCAATTAGCCTAATGTGTATGTGCTTTGACTTTGAATAGAAACTGGTGTACCTAGATAAAATAGGAGGAAAACCCATGTAAATATGAGGGGAGCATGCAAACACGGTATGCAAACTCCATACAGAAAATGCCTGAGCCTGAGACTTGAACCATAGACCTTATTGCTGTGAGGTAATGTTGTGGAATGCCATCGCAAAACATTTACCCAATGCAAAAAATACACTTACAAAAACAATAACAACAACATGAACACGACCTCCTGAAATTCAGGATGTGAATTTTCATATAAAAATAATATTAAAATGTTATAATAATATATTCTAAAATATATATTACAATATAAAACAATTTAAATAGTAAAATAATATAAATAAATAAATGTTATTATTTGTTGGTGTTTATTATTGTTTGTTTATTTTTATTTTACTTTTGTTAATTATTTATTTTACTAACTTACAAATACAAACAAAAATACATAAATAAACTTCTAGAGTATGAAAAGAGAAAAAAGATTAAGTAAAGTTTCAGCACATCTTTTCATTTGTTAATGCATTTATATCAAAATGCATTCATGAATGCAAATGAATGAAGAAGCTTTGATTGAAGATGGGTCACTTCAATCATTAAGTGCAAATTCAGTGCAGAATACAGAGCTCATCCTAAGCCTTACTCAGAACCTCCAATCATCTGTGAACCATCAGTGATAGTGGCTAATTTTTTGGATCCTAAATGCAAAATTGCTGTATTACATGGGTTTCGACAATCCACTGCTGATGTCACTTTCATGTACAACACTGTTCTGTTGTCCTCATAGTGAGTTTTAAGTCATGGTCCTAAGACCTTTTTGTTCCAATGTATGCAAGCTATGTGAAGGGATAGCAAAAAAAAAAAAAAAAAAATACCTGAAAGAAAACTTTGATTGACTGGAAGTACAAATAAGTATGACCTAAGAAAACACAACAACAGTGTTACGGTAACAACCCAGAAGTAACATAGAAACCCAAAAGCACACCCGGAGGCGAAAAGGCAAATAAATATTTTTACTGAGTGTGCAGAAGGGAAGGAAAAGGGAACCAGGGTCCTGGGGTTGAGGTAGGAATCCGTGGAGGGTGTTTGGCTGGATGCTTGGGGCTTGCGGAGGAGGCTGGCAAGTAATCCCGGAAGAGAGCATATCCACGTAGCAAAGATGGGGCGGAAGCGCTGGGCACATAATCCTGGAAGAGTGTGCGAAAGACAGCAGGAATTAGTCACAGGTAGGAAAATCACCACTAACCTAAATACAGAGCAGTTCTTGAGAGAACAGGCCAAGATATTGTGTAAGCAGCGAGAATACTCTGACACCGGAGAAGCCTCCCAGCAGGGCTTAAATGCTGGTCATGACTGCAGTAAATCCAGTGCAGGTGTGCAGGTGAGGGTGGAGCCAAATTCAAAAATTCAAATTCAAATTCTAATTTATTCGTCACATACAAATTATACACAGTACAATATGTAGTGAAATGCTTAGTACGAC
>JAOUQZ010000026.1:1259388-1285224 GCA_028564935.1 Neosilurus hyrtlii
ATTTTGCTGCTGTACAGTAAACTTTGAAGTGTTTGATTAGTACATTTGGTACTTTATATACAGTATAGACATTGATGTTTGGCCTGTATTCATTAATGTTTGCTGCTAAAATTTAAAAAGAACTATACTGTTAAAAAGTGTTAAATGTTGTTCTTACCTTACATTATTTATTTATATTTTTTATTAAATGCACTATATTTACTGTTGTTTGCAACAATAGTTGAACTAATGGATGGTACTTTTTATAAATTGTTGAGTTGTTCTTGTTTTATATACATATACATACATATAAATACAGAGAGAGAGAGAAAGACAGCGTTTTATGCATTAGGGTTTTTACCCCTCAGCCAGTGAATGCTGGAGGGGTATTATCGTTGGCTTGGCGGCCAGGTGGGCTGGTGGATAGGTGGGGGGCCGTGTGACAACTTTGTCCCGGCCATTGCTTGGCTCTTTCAGAGGCCAGCTTTATGAAATTTTGCATAGGCACTCCCTATGACCGAAACCTATGCGTGGGATAGCGCGGGCAGCATGACAATAACTTTGTCCAGGCCATTGCTCTTCTCATGCACAGAAGAGCTTTCTGAACTTTTGCATAGGCACTCCCTATGATCCAAACTTAGATGCCTGAAACACCTCAAATCCTCATGATGTGGAGAAGCAGTGGTTCTACCCAAAGCTCGCCTAGGATGTCTGAGCTCCTCATTCTATCTCTGAGGCTGAGCCTAAGCACCCCAAAAAAATCATTTCGGCAGCTTGTATCCACAATCTCTTTCTTCACTAACTACTAGTCAGTTAGTATTATTAGTACCTGTCCATTGTTCCAATGCAGTCTTTAATCCGAGGTCCAGTGCATCTGAAACACACATAGCGATGATTTATTACAAAAAACTAAACCATCACACCTTCTAATAATTTATGTAGTTAAAATGTTATATTGTACACTACCTATTATATAGAGGCATGGTATATGTACAGTGTATACAGTAACAGCCCTAATTTAAACAGGTTGAGGAAGTATACCCAGAATGCACTTGTAGCAGGGAATTTGGAGCAGGCTCTCAGCTGGACTCCTCACACTGACACTATGCTCTAATGGACAATTTACTCCAAATTAAAATCGTTTCCATCAAAGCTGTGAACTCTGAGGCAGGTTAAAAATCTCTGCTGGGTGGTGGGGATAATAACCGTAATCTACAGTGTGATGTATATGTGATCTAGGTAATGATTTAAAGATTTAATTATGCATTAGATTCAGTACAGAAACACACTCAACTGCACTACAAGGAAATGATCTTAGCATGACTAAGTGAATAAGTTTGATATATTTTATTTTATTACGCTGTATAGTCACCCATGTTTTTTATAAGCTATCACATGTTTAAGCAGTTAGTTCAGTATTAATTAATGAACACACACATACACACATATATACCCACATACCCCCGGATGCAGTGGGCATGGCAGGGTCTGCATTCATTGTTGATGTGGGCGTACTTGAAGATGAATGTGTCAGCCCCCTGCAGCCCATCAGGACATTTCTCCACGCAGCTGGGCCCATCTTTCACATGAACACACTTCATACACTGATCTGCACCCTAATATAAAATAAAATAATAATAATAATAAAAAAACAGTTAGAGAGAGAGAGAGAGAGAGAGAGAGAGAGAGAGTGTGTGAGAGATGTAGTAAATCAATAAATAAAGAGAGAAAGAATAAAGAATCCTCAGTCTCTTACTGGTCCATGACAGGTCAGTGTTTTATCTCTGGATTTCTCACACTGGCTGTCGCACGCTACACAAAATGAACCATTGACAAACTCCCGAAATTCTCTGTAAAACACACACACACACACACACACATATATAACTTTAGAATTGCCAACCAAACCTCTATTACAGTGCCTGGCAAAAAGTATTCACCCCCCCTTGGATTTTTCATGTTTTGTTGCCTCACAACCTGGAATTAAAATGGGTTATTTGAAGGTTTACATCAGTTCGTGTACAGAACATGCCTACAATTTTAAAGCTGTGATTTTAAAAAAAAAATTTTTATTGTGAAGCAAACAACAAATAGGCTAAAATACCAGAAAACTTCAGCGTGCATACCTATTCACCCCCCTAAAGTCAGTAATTTGTAGAGCCACCTTTTGCGGCAATTACAGCTGCAAATCGCTTTGGATACGTCTTTATGAGCTTGCCACATCTTGCCACTTGGATTTTTGTCCATTCCTCAAGCAAAAACTGCCCCAACTTCTTCATGTTGGATGGTTTCCACTTGTGAACAGCAATCTCCAAATCCGACCACAGAATTGGATTGAAGTCTGGGCTTTGACTAGGCCATTTCAACACAATACAATTTTCCCATTAAATCACCCAAGTGTTGCTTTAGCAGTATGCTTTGGGTCATTGCCCTGCTGGAAGGTAATCCTCCATCCCAGTCTCAAATCACAGGTAGACTGAAACAAGTGAAAAATGTGCTCAAGAATATACCTGTGCTTAGCACCATCCGTCTTTTCCTTGACTCGGATCAGTTTCCCAGTCCCTACTGCTGAAAATTATCCCCGCAGCATGATGCAGCCACCACCATGTTTCACTGTGGGGATGGTGTTCTTGGGGTGATGAGATGTGTTGGGTTTGCACCAGACACAGCGTTTTCCTTGGTGGCCGAAAAGTTACATTTTGGTCTCATCTAACCAGAGCACCTTCCTCCATACATTTGAGGAGTCGCCCACATGCCTTTTGGCAAACTCAAAATGGGCCTTCCTATTTTTAACAGTAAGTAATGGCTTATTGCGGTCCCATTCACAGATAGACCAGTCTTTGCTGTGGAACTCTGCAGCTCCTTCAGGGTTACCTTTGGTCTCTGTGCTGCCTCTCTGATTAATGCCCTCCTTGCCCGGTCTGTGAGTTTTGGTGGGTGGCCCTCTCTTGGTAGGTTTGTTGTGATACCATATTCTTTCCATTTGAAGATGATCGATTTGATGGTGCTCTGGGGGATCATCAAAGATCATTAAATATCATTAGATCATTAAATATATACTTTTTATAACCCAACGCTGACTTGTACTTTTTAACAACTTGTTGACCCTGACTTGTTTGGAGAGCTCCGTGGTCTTCATGGTGTGATGCCTCTTGTTTAGTGGTGTTGCAGCTTCTGGGTCCTTTCAGAAAAGGTCTTCAGCTCATGCATTTATATTTAAATGACAGCTGTCTGTGCTAGGTTTTCTCTATGAGGTCAAAATAAGGGAACATGTGAGTACCTGTAGATGCTATTGCATGATATTGTTTTCTTTTGAGTAGTAGTAAATTAAGTACTAGTTTGGTTACTAGACTGAATGAAGTTGTATTAATACAGTGATACACTGAACTCAGGATTAAGCTAAATGGCAAAATGTGTGTGTTTATTTAAAAGCAGAAGGTAATGGTGCTGCAACTAGCCTCTATGTTTTCTTTTGTTTTTGACCCTGGGGATATTGGTATTTTTAGGATTATATTTGAGTTAATGGGTACTCTGTCTGAGACCTGTTACATAAACATTAGGTACACTTTGTGCAGAAAAATCATATTCACAAGCTGGTTCTCTGATTGCTGTGTCATTTAACAAATAAATATTAAATTAAAAGAAATTTAGTTCATTTGCCGAACCAATTAATCCTACTAGGGTCTCAGGGAGGATGAAGCCTATTTCATCCACAATTGGGCAAAGGCAGGGTACACTCTGAACAGCTCGCCAGATCATTGCGGGGCCAACCATGACGTGCATGGTTTTGTACTGTGGGAGGAAACCATAGTACCCTAAGGAAACCTATGTAAGCACAGGAAAAAAATGCAAACTCCACACAAAAACACCTGGGCCTGGAACTCAAACTCAGGACCTTCTTGTGAGGTGGACTTACTAACATGCAGATTTCTGAGACACTTGTGTTCAAAATGTCATTTTTCTTTAATAAACCTAAAACTTATTCAAGAAAGACAGAAAGAAAAAAATAAGATTTCTTACATCTGGAGGTGAAAAATAAGTTTCACATGAAGTAAATATGCTAGAAAATCAGTGGATGCAACACAGTCTTTTCTAAGTCATGTCTATTCATTAGACGCTCAGTAAACAGGGTCGGTGAACCCTGGACTTATGTATGTCATAGGAACAGCCATTCCTGTTATACTGAATGACAATTGGTAACTGCACTGGTCCGTTCTGGTGACGAGGAAGCTGAGCTTAAAGGCATGAGATTTCAGTAGTGACTGAAAGAACGTGCTTGTGGATACAAGCAGCCAAAATTAGTTTACTTTCGAGGATATCTAGGCTCAGTCTTAGAGATAGGGTGAGGAACTCAGTTATCTGCGGGGAGCTCAGGGTAGAGCCCCTCCTCCTCCGCATAGAAAAGAGTTAGTCACTGTGAATTGGGAATTTGGTTAGAATGCCTCCTAGGTGCCTCCCTTTAGGGGTGTTTCAGGCACAACTAAATGGGAGGAGGTCCCGAGGCAGAACTGGAACTCGTTGGTATCTCCAGAAGGGGCTGAAGGGTGTTGCTGGGGAGCAGATGTCAGGGTTTCCCCTCTTAGACCTTTTGCCTCCATGACCTGACCCCAGATATGTAGAAGAAAATAGATGGATAAACAAGGTAACAAGGTTCTGCCTTTAAAAGGTCTTAAAACCTTTGGTTGTGTCTTAAAATAACAAAGCCTGTTATCCAAAGAGTGTTAATTTTTCATTCCATTATAACAATAAATACACCCCATCCACACACTATCAGGGGCACAGGCTTTAAGTGGCCTGTGGCAGCTATGTGTGGACCACCTTCCTTTTTTCATGTATCCTTCACTAGAAATTCAAGAACTCTGTCCAGTTTAGAATTTATACCTTTGTTTTGTCTTAATCTTATAACCATATATGAACAGATGAATCTTAAAATATATAGTTTACAAGGGTTTTATTCACCTATTTTCATTTTAGAAAGAGTCAAAGTCAGAAAACAAGTAAAAAGAAAAATAGGACTTTTTTGTAATATTGCACTTTTGGCATATTAGTTTCCCCATGCCATTTATTGAATTATGGGCTTCATTTCCAAAGTAAATTGATTTTTCTCAGAGGTTTAGATGCTTTTTAACAATTAATGCAGTATTCATTGTTAACCAAAGTGGTGTTTTCAGATAAATAGGTCAAAAACTGTTGAAGTCATATTTTCTGATTTTTCCAAAAAATCCCTAATTTTTAATTCAGGTGGGTGCTGAAAATAGCTATCTTTGTGGAGGTGTTTTCTTGTTCTTTAGGAAGTTGAGAATGTACTTTATAATGCCCTGATTTCTAACTGGACTCTTGCTATGGAAATAACAGCTGCTTAAAAATGCCATGTTGCATTTCCGGCTGTACATGTATGTCACGTTTTGTCTTATTTCCACATGAGCAGGGCAGTTTCAGGATAATGGAACCCCCTGTCTTTAGTTTACCCATGGCCAGGTCCATGATGAAAATACCTTGAGAAAATACATCTGGATAAGAATACAGGAAGGCAGTGAAAGTTTCCGACTTCATGTCATGTTTTGCTACTGATGGAACCTACTTCTTTGTTTTGCTACTGATGGAACCCATTTCTATTTCTTCTTAATCTTCTGATTCCTTTCCTTCCTCATAGGTGTCACTACAGTTAATTTAAAGCTAACTGATTAGGAGCACTGACCTCTTTTGTGACCTCAGGAACCCACTTACTCCCAGCAAAGACAAACCCCATGTGCTTTCTACAATTCATTGAAAGAAAAAAACAACAAACCTTGAAGATAACATCTACTTAAAACAAAATCAGAAACTAAAAGATATGTTTCATACCAATTTAGAATTCATGCTAAAGGCTTTAAACCACATAGCTGTCAATGCTGGGGGAATGTATTCAACCATGCTCATGCATTGGTAAATGCCAAACAGTGTGACATGAACATGCCTTGCATCGTGAGGAAATGTGATGAGTGTGGGACTAAGTGTCGTGACAACTGTCTTTCACAGCTTAAGGGCTGCAGATTGTGTGACAAAAAAAATGGTTGCCGTAGCTGCCCAATCGCATGGCAGACAAATGAAAATATTTCAAGACCTTGGTGTGACCAGAAAAAATCTCTTGTCACCCAACAGTGGACAGCTGATGAATTTTTGGGTATCCTCATGGAACAACTTTAGTCATTTGCCTTGCACAGGTTCATCAATACAGAAGTGCAGCAAAAAAACCTAAAGCCTAGTGAGATTCTTATGATCATGGACTATTCTGAGAATTATCAGTTCAATAAGAGGTTCAATCATTTCACTGGGTATCAGTTCAAGACACTGTGTAGTAGTTCTCACCAGGCATGCTGTGCTTTCAGCTGATGGTTTTCAGGGAGCTACTGACCATCATCGTCTGGTAGATAAACACCACATCTTTATATCAAATGACAATCAGCATGATGCTCACATGGTGCAACATTGTAGAACTCTGCTTCTCATCCAAATGCCTTTCCGATCTCAGATAATTTAATTTTGTGATGAGGCAGCCTCCCAGTTTAAATCTATCAGGGCCTTGGTATACCTAGCAAAGAGGGAAATGAGGCATGATGGCATCCCAACAGTTTGATTATGGTGGGAGACTTCACATGGTAAAAATAAAGCTGATAGAGCAGGAGGTGTAGTAAAGAATGCAGCTTCATCAGCTGTCCTGAAAAGAGAAGAGATGATTTGAAATACAGAATTCTTCTCTGTTTTTTTCTGGGCACCTCACTGCCATTGGCAAGTTTTCAACCTATTCCTCCCGTCAAACACCGGCAAAAACTGTCAAGCGACAATTCCATTATGTCAAGGAGGGGGAGGTGGACAGAACATAGGACATCTCAATGTTAAGAACTGTCAAGGGTAAAAGGGGCTTACATCAAGCACAGTCCAAAGGCAACCCAATTATAATTGAAGTACGCAGACGGGGTTGTCCTTGTGAATTTTGTCTAGATTCAGGACCAGTGAACTGCAACAATGAAAACTTGGTGACCCCTTCTCAAACTTACAAACAGGGCAGTGTGTTGGTGTAGCTGGTGACGAGCAATATGATGATGACAATGATTACCCTGAGGAGGAAATAACACAGAGCAATCTTCAGTGTCCAGAACTTATCACAGCTGGCAGCATTGCAGCTGTGAGGTCTGATGAGGAGTTCACACCATATTATCTTGTCAAGGTGACAAAACATCCTCACAACAGCAGTCACTGACCAGTACCAGTACAGGTTCGAGCCAGGACTGTCGTTGTAGGTCACTGGTGCTACACAAGATTTTCTTTACTATATTGATAGTAAGGAAGTCATCATTATTGTAATGTGCTTGCTCCCAACAGTCTGTCCCCCACTTGAGCTGAAGGAGAAAAGGGAAGTGCATGGCTCCTTGAAGGATGTGTACAAAATTAGCCTCGCAGCTCATGAAGAGCTTTAAAGCTTTCTGGTCTGAGCCATGGTATACCATGTTTACATGAAAGTAAAAATACCTCTAAGACATGTAAGATGTGCATATGAACTTCAGCATTCTTTCACTTACATGACTGAACATTTTTATTAGCCAGAAGGTGTGGATATTGACATATCCGACTGTACGTCACATTCTGTTCATTAGGTATGAAGGTCTTAGAACCATCAGTTGGTTGAAATATATGGGAATAAGCAATTCTTCCATTATTATAGACCTGGATGCTTCATAATTTTCATTTTAGAGTATGGGTAAAAAAAAGCCAATCTGGTGACAAACTGTAAGCTTCCTTGGAGGAGTGGCTCATAGCTGTGTTGGCAGAGTTTTATTTTTAAAAAGGGAAGAAATAAACCTTTTTTCATTAAAAATCATCCATTTTTCAAACTTCACGTATAAACATGCTACTAATGAAGCTTTCTCACATTGCAGACAACCCCACCTAATGATTTGGTAATCATTAACATTGTTTTGAAGTTCTAGTTTGATCTCCATTGAGCATTATTATTACCCAAGCTTCCACTGTTTCGGCCTCATCTTTTAAATATAGTGGGCTATATTTAAAATATATCTATATCGAGCCAGATTATGCTCTGAAATCTGTATTTATGTTAACTTCATAACATGTATTTTAAGGTTAAATAAACTTTAAATTGACTGAATGAAGTTGATTTTTTGACTCCAATAGGACGAAGTGGTCCACACTTAGCTGCTACATATAAGGTGTCTGTTAGCACCTTGTCTTTGTCTTTAACAGATATTTAACACAGGCTGCTCTGTTTAAGTTTAATAAACAAAATATCACACTGTTGATAATCTGTTTTGGTGAGAGAATGAGTGTGTGTGGCTGCAATTATCCAGATGCTATACAGATATAATCTAGTGTAAAATAAACGCACTGACCCATGGTAAAGGTTGCAGGACTTCACACACGTCCTTCCACGACTGTAGTATCTACAGGATACACACTGATCAGGACCGGGACCCCAACATCCTGCTTCTGAGCACAACGGATCACACAGACGCTGCTCTGTAACTGTAAAACACACACACACACACACACACACACACACACACACACACACACACACAAACACACACACACACACTGTCTCTCTCTCTCTATTGATCACTGGTCCATGTGGCTAAGCAGCTAATGAGCGAGGCGGCTAACAAGGGCAATCAATTCTTTTCACCACAGAGCCATTAGTGCACTCTTGACATCAAACCCGGCACAGTTTAGCCCCTATGAAGGATTTCACGTGTTTTACATACTGTATGGATAGTCATCTATTTTTATTACATTCTCTGCAGTAAATTGTCCATTTAAACGTGTCAATAAATCTGATGTCGGTTGCTGTCCACTCACCGCACTGCTGTGTCTCCTTGTTGTTGTTCAGCAGCGCTCTCTGACTGCTGGAGCGGAAAAATCCGGTCCAGTTCAGAGTATGATAGAAACACAGCTGGCTGTTGTTGCTGATGTACACATTCCCTGCGCTGATCTCCTGCAGAGACTGGAAGCTCAGGGATGTGATCCAGCGTTGCTTCAGGATCAGCAAAGAGACACCACTGAAAGAATACCAACATCGACACCAATGATGACTTTACTCTATTTATGGATTAGTCAGTGTTAATCAACACAAAAGCAAAAACACACTGATTCTGATTCATACATTCTTTCATGCTTACCTGTAAAGCGTTCTTCCTCCAATAATGCTGAGGTTGGAAAACACGCTGAAGTCCGTCATGTTCTCCGGCCACGACTGGATGTTCAAAAAACCTACAAAATCAAAAATATTTTAACTATTAACCAGGAGGCCTGCAACAGTCATCAGATGTTTAAATAATGAGGGTTCAGTGCGAGAAGCACCATTACTTTTTCCTCTTTATGCTACGGTTTTCATTATAAGAATGCTTCACTTCATTAGCCACACAACACAGAGGCATGAGTTTAATATGATGGAATATGGAGCAAGAGCTGTAACAGTTCAATTAAATTCTAACAAACTGATAAATACTGTTACACCCACATCACCATCCCCAGTACATTTAAATTAATAATGAGAATTATTGTGAAGATACCATTTTAAAAGTGTCGCATTGCATAAAGGGCTGTGAAAAGTCGTTTTCCCTTTCTGATTTCTTTTATTTTTGTTTATTCATAAAATTTTATAATTTTCTCATCTGCAGACAAAGTTTATTACATAATTTACAAGAATTACATATTCCACAAAAAAATAAAAAATTAATAATTGAAAATAATATCCGTCAGTGGAAAAAGTAAGTACACCCTTGGATTCAGAAGCTAGCATTGACACCTTTATTAGAAATAACTTCTTGTATGTGTTCTGTACTCTTTCATTGTGAAATTATTACCCTTTTTAGCCCCAGAATTTAAACTTTCAACCCCAACTTTGAGTCTGCCATTACTTAACTTCTTAATGTTCTTCTTTTTTAGCCATACCTCGATGTATTCATATCTTTATTTTCAAAGGTCCACCTTTGGTGCTATTTCAGCTTTCAGAAAGATGCTTTCACATTATATGTAAGCACTCTTTGACATCATGCAAAATTCATAGTTGAATCAACAAGTGCAAATTGCCAAATCCTTGAGGTAGCAAATCAAGCACGAACCATAACATTCCCACCACCATGCGTCACATTTGTTATGAGATTATTCTCCTTTAAACATGTGTACAGCTTTAATTCATACTTCTCCTAAGCATTCATGCTCATTGGCAAACTGTAATCTTACTCAGGTGTTATTCTGACTCTTGGAGTGTGCATTTTCACAACAACGGTTGTAAGATTAACCTTTTCCTTAAATAACTTGTCAGACTCTCTTACTCACTTGCTTACCCATTTGGCGAACTGCTTAATCCTTCTGTAGACGTGGGTAGGCTGGAGCCTATCTTAGCTGACATTGTGCGAATGCAGAGAACACCCTAAACAGCTTGCTAGACAATTGCAGGGCCAACACACGCACAACCATTCACACTCACACCTAGGGGCAATTTGGAACAGCCAATTAGCCTGATATGCATGTGTTTGGAAGGAAACCAGAGTACCTGGAGAAAACCCACGCAGGTATATGGAGATAATGCAAACTCCACACAACAATGCCAACGGCCAGGACTCGAACCACGGACCTTTCAACTGTGAGGCAGACATGCTAGCCACTATACCGCCGTTCTACCCAGATACTAATCAATGGTGTTTAATTAGGAACATTTGATTCTAATTTTGTTGTCTTGAAGATGTCGTAAGGGTAAGGATGTATTTACTTTTTCTATGTAACTGATAATTTTTTTTTTCTATTTGCTTATTTTTTCTAAATTATAATTATATGTATCAAAGAGTGTAAAATGTATGCTTGCAAATACTGTAAATCCAGTGGAAATCTAAAGTAGTGCACAAAAAGTGTGACCTGCTGAACCTTTGCCTTCCCAAAACATAGTTTAAACATAAAGATGGTTTCTACTAACAAAAACATGGATGTGCCATGGGTTCTCCAGTATCACCTATTGTTGCAAACCTCTACATGGAAGAAGTGAAAAGCAGACCACTCAACTCCTACGAGGGAACAACACCGAGACATTAATTTAGATATGCGGATGACTCATGGGTAAAAATCCAAACCCAGGAAGTGGAGGACCTCACCGAGCACATTAACTCAGAGAACAGCAACATTAAGTTCACCAGAGAAGATGCACACAAGTTACCTTTTTTGGACTGTGCTGTACACCTGGAGGAGGATGGAAGTCTTAGCACTGAAGTCTACAGGAAACCAACACACACTGACCAGTACCTGCTTTTTGATTCACACCACCCACTGGAACACAAACTGTCTGTCATCAGAACTCTGCATTACCAGGCTGAAACTATTCTCACCAAGACGAAGGAAAAAGAAAAAAAGAACAAAAACATGTCAAGAAGGCTCCGCAAACCTGTGGATATCCTAACTGGGCTTTTGTCAAATCAGCAAAGAAATCCAGAAGTAAAAACAAGGCATCCAACAGAGGAGAAAAAGAGCAGAGACAAAAATGTTGACATTCCATATGTGGCAGGCGTGTCTAAGAAATTTTAAAGGATTTTATCTAACCATGACATTCCAGTAAATTTCAAACCCAACACCCTCAGACAAAAACTGGTTTACCCCAAGAACAAAATTTCCAAAGAGAAGCTGAGCAGCATTGAGCACTACAGTCTAGTGCAGTGAGGAGTGCTCAGACCGGTACAGAGGAGAAACTAAACAACAACTGCACAAACAGATGGCGGAACACAGGAAAGCCACCTCTTCAGATCGAGACTCAGCAGTCCACGTACATCTTAAGGACAAGGGACACTCATTTGAGGACAGCGATGTACAGATTCTGGACAGGTACGAGAGATGTTTTAAAAGAGGAGTAAAAGAAGCCATCTATGTGAAGAAGGAAAAACCAACATTAAACCGAGGGGACGGTTCTGGATCTCCTTCCCAAAAGGTTTCACTCCACTTCACACATTGATTCAGGTGAACAAAACACACCATATGCAGACCAGGGAAACAACCCTAGTGGACAAAGGAAATTAACGAGTAGTGGAATGGATGTGGGTTTTTTCCTCTATATAAAGCTGGAACTTTCCACCAGATTTTCTAACTGATGAAAATTTTTGGATTAAAAGCGAAATGTCTTAAAAATATATTAATAATAAAAAAAAGAAGTCCAGTTGCCTCGTCTCAAGCTTTTTAGGATTAGCATGACCTGGATGAATGAGAATTTATACCAACACAGATCCTCCCCCCTTTTTTTCTCTTCAATCACCACCAAATGTGACCCAGTCTGGCAAAATGAGTCACAGTAACCAAAAATTCAAAATTGAGTTAGCCATACCATTTTTAAGCTTAGAGTCTCTTCTGTTAAATGGTATGGCTAATTTAATTTTAAATTTTTGGCCACTGTGACTCATTTTGCCAGACTGGGTGACAAATTTAAAGTAATAATTGCTTTGGGTATACCATTGTTTATCTAGCATGCTTTTTAAAATAACCAAGGTAATTCAACAAAAATATTTATATTGTGGAAAATATAGCATCAGAATTTGAGCACAATAACCACTATAGTAGAAAAAGGTGCATACAAACGAAACTGTTCATGGTTACAGCTTTCAGTGTTTAGCAGGAAGTGTAGATGGCCCTGCATTAAATGATTTTAGCAAATCTGCACTAGCTGTTTCTGAGACTTACCTGGTGTAATCTTACTGAGTTCTGTTCCCAGGCTCTTTCAGATATTAGTAACTGTACCTGAGGGTAATTCCCTTACTCCCTAACTTGTTCGCTATTAACCTGCCTGAGATTATCTGTGAGGTTCAGATAAGGATCAGGTGAAAGATTAGCACTAATAACTGAAGTATTCTAAAAATCTTATTTAATTTTGAATATAGATTATTTCTATTCTCTTTTTTATATTGTGATAAACCATTTAAAATATAAATGTTGTAATTTATTTACTCTCTAATACATACAGTGCATTTTATGACACATTTTATTTTTATTGCATATAAAATAGATTTGACCTGTTGAAATATATTTAATTAAGCATTTCATATTGTAACGATTCACCCGTTCACTAGTCAGGGAAAAGTCACTACGCAAAAATTTGGACACGGGCGGGTCATCCGCAAATGCTGAACAGCTAAATTAAACTTAATGGTGCCTGGCTGAGCAAATAAACTATATATAATAGACTATACCCTCACAATGTCTGAGGGACTTCGCCTATGACCACCGAGCCCTCTGTTTGGAGTGGCATGCAGACATGCCGGAGAAAGAGATTGTGCGCTGTATTCTAAATGCTTGTAACCCCAGGTTGGCCAGTGGTCTGCGGGGCATTGTTTTTACTGTAGAGCAATTAGTCAAGGTGGGTTCTCTGGTTGAGAGAGACTGGAGTAACTCCAAAAATTATTGGACCCGTGTCCAGCAGAGTAACCCCACTGACCGCACCGCCAAGAAACATGGCAAGAAAGCCGAGCAGGGGCAGGCTGCAGGGATGTCTCCAGTGTTGGGGGTCCCAACCCTGCTGGTGGTGCCGGTGTCTGTTCGTGGCTTAACGGGTGATGCAGTGCTTGACACAGGGTGCACATACTCCCTCATGGTCGGCAGCCTTTGGGAAAGCATCAGAAAGGGTAGCGAGACATTAGATAGCCCCGGAAGGCAGAAGTTTCTCATGGCTAATGGACAAGAGGTAAAGGCTGTTGGCAAGGTTTCACTGCTCCTTACCCTTAACAACCACCATTACACTGTTAACGTGTTTATTCTCGACGAAAGCCAACTCTGCATGCCTTTGCTGCTGGGTCTAGATTTTATGTGCACTAGCCAGATCATCTTGAAGCCACATCTGGGGAAGTATGTGATCCCTGGAGGGAAGGAATATAGGTTTCTGCAGAAGTCTCAGGATGCACTGAAATGGAAACACGCAGCAACACCTGTCCTCTTTTACATGGCTGTGGTGGAAGATCTTTGCAAACAACAACCTGCAATTCCACAGTTGGAAGTACAACCAGAACTGGTCAGGCCACTGCTGCAAAAGTGGCCTACAGACTGGACAGAGGATACAGGCATCACCAACGTGATCCAGCATGACATTCACACCACACATGAACTGCCTGTGCGAAAAAGGATCTACAGGGTCTCGCCACAAAAACAGGCCATCATTGACCTGCACCTCGAAAAAATGCTTGCCTCTGGGGTGATAGAGCCATCTTCATCTGCTTGGTTGTCTCCAGTGGTCTTGGCCCCGAAAACGGACGGCTCCCTCGCTTTTGTGTGGACTACCGGGGCCTTAACGCAAAAACACACCACGATGCCTACCCGATGACACTGATGCATGGGATCCTGGAGTCTATGCGGGGGGCTAAGTACTTCAGTTCATTGGACCTCCAGAGTGGCTATTGGCAGGTAACCATGGGTGTGGACAGCAAGAGGAAGACAGCCATGATCACTCACTGAGGCCTGTTCCAGTTTAAGGAGATGCCATTTGGTTTGCACAATGCTGGTGCTACCTTTCAGCGTCTTATGGAAAGGGTGTTGGGTAATCTGCGAGGGAACATCTGCTTTGTTTATATCGATGACATTATCGTCTTCTCTTATACACAGCAACAACATCTGCAGGACCTTGATGCTGTCTTTCAGAAGCTCCACCAGGCTAATCTGACCCTGAATGTTTGAAAATGCCACCTGTTTAAGTCTGTGCTTACATTCCTTGGACACGTTGTGTCCGCGAGAAGGGTGGAGGAAGACCCAGCCAAGGTCGGGGCCATCACAGCTTTCCCGGTCCCCACTGACATCAAAAGCCTCCAGAGATTCTTGGGCATGGTCGGGTGGTATCATAAGTTCTTGCCCCGACTAGCGGACGTGGCGGCACCCCTTAACAACTTGAAGAAGAAGGGGGTACCTTGGGTGTGGTCAGCGGAGTGTGATGAGGCCTTCCAACACCTAAAAACCCTGCTCCAGACACCGCCTGTGCTCACTCAGCCTAAGCCAAATATGGGATTTCAAGTCCACTGTGATGCCAGCAACGTAGGTTTGAGAGCAGTCCTGGTGCAGTCTATGGATGGCATGGACTGGGTCATTGCATACGGGTCACGAGTTCTCCAGGGGCCTGAACTCAGGCCATTACCTTGAAGGCAATACCTTTGATGTCTTCACAGACCATAATGCGCTGGCCTGGGCATTCAACTGCCCGAAAATGTCATCCCGGCTGACCAGGTGGACTCTTTGGCTTCAGGCATTCTCTTTCCGGTACTCATGGTAGTCACATTACACATACATGTGTGGACTACAGTAAATGGGTGGAGCTCTTCGCTCTGAGGGATGCCAAAACTCCGAAGCTGTGTCAGGTCCTGAAGAATGACATATTCACCCGCTGGGGGGGTGCCTGCATACATGGTGTCTGACCACGGCCCACAAATCACAAGCCAGCTGTTAACCACTCTCTGTGCAGCCTGGGGCGTGACACAAAGACTCACCCGCAGACCAACCTTACAGAGAGGGTCAATAGAACATGTCGGCCATGCTTGCCTTATACGTTGGCCGACATTACCATGACTGGGACCGTTGGCTGCCTGAGTTACGTTTGGCCCTGAATACAGCTGTGCACGAGACCACTGGTGTTACTCCGGCTGTGTTGGCTTTGGGTCGCAACCTCAAGGGCCCCTTAGAACGACTCATCCACAAGTCCCCTTCACCGAGCACACCCGCATACAGCACACTGCACTTCCACACACAATTGCTAAGGGGGGTGGAAAGGCACAATGGTGATGCGAAGGCTAGACAAGCCAGATAGTATAATGAATGACGCAAAGATGTACACTTTGTTGTTGGTGACCTGGTCTGGGTCAGAGCACATCCACTGTCTAAAGCTTCTGCAAAATTCTCTGCCAAACTTGCACCCCGGTGGACAGGGCCTGTAAAGGTGGAGAAGAAGTTGGGTCCCAACAATTACCAGGTTCGTTGGTTGACTGACAAATTAAAGGTGAATAATGTAAATGTAGTGGATCTCAAACCCTATTATGACCCCGCTGAGCCGCTGGCTTGGGGGTGGGGGGGGGGGGGTGGGGGGGGTGTAAACACCGCGCCAAAAAGATCACCTTTTACATGACGGTTTTTTTAGATAAGTTTATTTTGGTATCTTCTCATTCTGTCCATGTAATGTCATATATGTAAATTTGTCGCCGATCAATCATATTTATGGGTTGGGTTTGTGAATGGAACTCGTTAAATGCTCTAAAGATTTACGGGAAGGGGATCTCGTTTTTTTCCCTGTTTAGGAGCCGGCAGCGGACCTCGATTTTGCAGGCAGCTACCTGTAACCGAGGAAGGAGAGGATCAGAGCGTGATTTTCTCCAATCTACCTGAGAATTATCTGCAAGAGGACGACTTTTTATCTGACACATGGATTGGTGAGATAGCGCTTTCTTTTAAGTATTGGAGCGGCGTCTTGCCAGAAACTGCCCGAACTCATCAGGAGGAATTTATTGGTTTTTGGGGGATCAACATTCATTCATTTTTTCCCTTGGAGTTTATTTCTTTTTTGTAAGACTGAGTGCACCTGCTTTACGGACAAGAGAATCTGCAAAGTAAAAGTCTGCAAAGTAAATAAAATTATATTGTATTATTCAATTCTTGTTACATATTTTATTTACATATTATTATGTATATGCTGGGTTATCTAAGGGGTATATAATTGAAAATTCCTCCTCACCTGTGATCTCTTTAACTGTGAGAAACACACTGAGTCTATCTGGGTCCAAAGGTCTTACACCGTGGAACATGTCTCTGTTAGAGAGTAAAGAGAAACATCAAAGTCAGAAAGGAAATAGTTGAGCACTTTAGTGTGAGGGTTAAAATGGAGTTTGAAAGTGTAAGTGAGCTCCTGAGACTCTGAAGGGTAAACAAAAACTCATGAAGTGAAGTATGGACTAATGACGTCTTAGAGTAACAAGGCAGCTTAAAGAAATAACTAAATGAGTTCTGACAATCTTATTGAATGATGGCCTGCAAGAAACTGTCAAATAAGCCAGAATAAATGAATAAAAAAAACACATATATAGGTTAAAGTTAAAATCAGTATGTGAGCAGCACAAGCCATAAAGTTAAACAAAAAAAATTATTTCTGTTGCGGAAAATCGAATACACTCTGGTGAAATCAAGCTCGGAGATGGATTACATTATAAAATAAATAAATAAATAAATAAATGAATGAATAAATGAATGAATGAATAAATAAATAAATAAATAAAATTATAGATTGGACTGCCAGTCATGTAGGTATCAGTAAGGGGGGTGGGTGTTCCTCACCCTTTAATTCCAGTGACGAGGAAAATAAGGTTGCCATTGATTTTGGTGCAGTTGATGAACTTCTCGATGTTGCTGGAGTCAACAGTCTGTGCCATGTGTAAACTGCCCGTACCTATTCCGTCACACACTCAAAACACCAACACACACCAACAAACACTCAACCTTTGATATGTACCCAACTGTAAACAGATCGATGCTTAAGCTTGAGACATCCCAAACTAATTGTTTTGTTTACATTTGTTAGTTGCTGCAACCTCTGACCTGCTAGTTGTGTGTGGAAAAAAAGTTTTATGCTGTTATAAACATACACTGAAAAAACTGATGGTCAAATGAAAGAGAAGGTACCGCATACATTTTTTACTAAAACATGAGAAAACCTTGTTAGATAAGTGGAACAGATAAGGGATAAAAAAATCTGACTAACTATCTCAAGTTATTTTCGCATTACCTAAAGTTTTTAGTTCCAAGCTAGTCTTTTGCTATTCAGTATTGTTTGGAATAATATCAAGAAATCAGACTTTTTGAAGAACTACAGCTGAATGTATTGATGATTGCAGTGAATTACAATCATTAGACACATCTGAATTAAAAAAAAAAAGGTCCATTGACCTTAACCAAATCAACAACTCAATAAGGAAGTGCATAATTTAGTTTTATTAGTTTTATAGACTTAGGAGTATAAAACATTAAATTTAGTGAGGTGGAATAATACAATAATACATCAAATTAAAGAAACATGAACTTGAAATAATGACAAACTATCTTGGAATGATTGGTTATGTTAAAACAATATGTGAAATATGATGAGTGCATTTCTATCAGGAAAAAATTAGCAGGAAAAATGTGTGGCAGTGGGGGGGTGAGCTGCACCTTCCCTTCCTCGAACTTCATGGCTGAAGTTCTTTTGAGCAAGGCACCTAACCTCTGTCTGCTCTACGGGCACCCTAATGTGAGTGTGTGCTCACTGTTTATGTGTGTGCTTACTTTGGATAAGTTAAATGCAGAGACAATAATTTCCCTTGCGGTATTAATACTGTATATCAAAATCAAAAATAAAAAAATATATATATAAATATATGAGCAGCACTGTGGTATAATGAGTAGCATGTCCACTTCACAGCAAGAACATCCTGGGTCAGAGTCTTGGACCTGGTAAGGGGATTTCTTTGTGGAGTTTGCATGTTCTTCCCTTGCTTGCGTGGGTTTCCTCCAGGTACTCCGGTTTCCTCCCACAGTACAAAGACATTCACATTAGGATAATTGTTTTTTAAATTGTTCTGTACCCTCAGGGTTTTAATATTTATGTAAATTTTACCTTTTTGTCTTTAGCTATTTGTTATCTACTTCTACAGGATCAGGCCTAGAGAACCGCTTTAGATGTCAAGGGTTAAGAAAAGGATTTAATTCAGACTTTTTTAATCTAATCAGCAATCAAATTTACTTTCACTGGTGGAATTTACAGTACTGGCTGATAGAGATTGGTGTTTACCTTTAGGACAGATGTCGGTACAGGGGACACACATCCTAATGTGGTTCTCCTCCACCTCCATCTTGTTACTTGGGCAGGCTCGAACACAGGAACTGTGATCCACCACAAAGTTATCTGGAATAGACCACAGCTTTTTAAAAACACTAACTAAGACTAATCACAATGTTTTCTATTTACTTCCCACTACTTTAATTATCAACCCACATTTTCCCCGCATCTGACTCACGTGGACATTTCTTGACACAAAATGCTCCATACGTGTATCTAACTTTGGGACTGTGCTCAAGCTGAAAGGTTGTTGGGTTGTAAATGAAAGGTTGAGGACACTGAGTCACACAAGCACCGCTGTCATTGAAGTTAGTACAAGCCTGCATCAACAATACATTATCAAAAGGTTAAAGGTCACTGCGTCATTTCAACTCATCTATCATTCACATGGTAATTGATCATTAAGATTCATTTTGGCATACACCGCAACATTTTATTAATTTAACTGTTTATATGTGGAAAGTGCAAGAAACATAATGAACAATTGATCAGAGGTAGAATGTAAAAGAGTGAAATGCTGTTCTAATTAAAATCTAGGCATGTATGCAATTCCCGTGTGCACACAGCAATCACCTGAAGTAATTGAAACTCATAGAGCTATAAACAATTATTTCAGGGTGCCATTAGTTTTTTCAGATGAAATTAGCATACTTAAGAAAGCACAATTTTACAAAATGTCAATCTGATTCTATTTAGGAGATAATGGCCTTAAAATGAACTTTCCCTACACCGTTGTTAATGTTTGAATAAGTCTCTACTATACACCACACTATAAAATACTATACAGTATAATAGTGATATTATACAACAAATTATTATTTTATAAGTACAAAAGAAAGAGGACGTACAAAGCAGTCAGTGTGTTTGGGTCCTGAACAGCCTCCAGCACACTCGTGGTGACAGCAGCCACTGATGTACGGACTGAAACAGCGACTGTCACACTGATCAGCACATACCGTCTTTGTTACTGACACATGCACACACCACACACACACACACACACACACACACACACACACACACACACATTTATCTTACACCACATTTTATTATTAGATATAGTTCAGAACAAAAAAAACCCTGAAAGCAAAAAAATGACTTTTTACACTGTGATTAAAGTCTCTTAATGCAAGAACTGCAGCATATAACATGTAAAGAAAAAAAAAAAAAACAATTTGATGGCTGGATGTTTAGTCTGGTACTGACACAATGATGTGTGTTATGTCTGTAATACACACAAGACAGTATCCAAGAAAATGTTTGGAGGGTATGAACAATACAAAAAAAAAAAAAAAAAAGCGGTGTTAAATTTACTTGACAGAATGAACCCAACATAGTTTATGTCTGTTTTTAGTCGTTGTTATTTCCTATGTTAATATACATCTTTTTTTGCATTTCAGGACTGTTGAGACAGGGACAATTTAAAGCTACTAGTGAGGTAAAACCATTAAACAATGATTTGCTGTGTAATAAGTGATTGTATTCATAATTTAGAACAAAAGAGGTATACAGAAAATACCTATTATTTGAGAAATAGAGGATCTACAGGATCCAGTTGAATATGTCAGTCTCAACAATGCATGTTTTCAAATGATTCAAGGGATCTAAAGGAATTTTAATGCGTAAAGGGTAAGAGCACAAGCCTAAGCTGAACAGCCATGACCTCTGATTCTTTAGACTTTAGATCCTTTATAGCTGATATGACCAGATGGGCTCAAGATTACTCTGGCAAACCTTTATTAAGAAGTCCATTAAAACTTTGTGTTGCAAAAATAAAGCTTTATATTAACTGTGTTAGAAGCATTGTTGATTTTTCTGGGATTGGTGTCACACAATGGAATCGCATATGGTGTTCAGATAAATCGGTATCCCAGGTCTACTTTTGGGAAGAAATGGACACCATGTGCACAAGACCAAAGCCCAAAAGGACAATTTAGATTTTTATCAGTAACAACTCCAAAATTTCTTGCTATGGGGTTGTGTCAGTGAACTTTATTCTGATATACATCTCTGTGGTGCATTAATGCAGAAAAGTATACTGAGATTTTACAGATTTCCAGGGACACCAATGCATATTTCAACAAGCCAATCAAGCCAAATTCTGCACAGATTACAAAGACGAAGAATAGTGTGCAGGTGCTGGACTAGCCTGCTTGCAGTCCAGACCTCACCCCAATAAACCAGTTCACAGAAAAAAATGTGACAAAATAACACCTAAAACAGTATCAATCCCTGGATATAATTTAAGTGCTGTAGGAAGGAATGGCAACATTACAATTATATAAATGCTTTACCATGTCAACTTTTTAGAGAAAATTTTGCAAAACAAAAAAAAATTAATGAGGTAAAACCTCAAACAACATGCTGCTGTATGGGCTTAAGTATGAGTCAAAGATAATTTACAAATTATAGTTTTGGCATTATTTTTACATTTCAACATTGTTTTAACCATTGCAGCTTTAATAAGTAAAATGAGTATTGGGAAATGTTTTAGGACAAAAATGACAGAAAATATGCTTGTGACAGTGTGTGCAAGGTCAATTTGTATTTAAGATACTCACAGATTTGGCACTGGTTCTCTTGGTGGCCCCAGCAGCGTCCATTACAGAATCGATGACATCGTCTGCCTGTAAAAAAAAGGGAGGGTCTGTAGAAGGCAGGGACTAATTGGGGAATAAAACACCCTGCCATGCTGTTATAGGAAAATAATCAACAATGAGGTGGTGTAATAAAGTCCACCCCAAGACGAAGTAAATCACTGTACACAGACCACCTCCTGCACAGAGGGCCCAAATCACTGATTTAGGCGGGGGGGCAGAACCAATTTTTTTCCTGATCATCACTGCTGTTGGATGCATCTTTAGGGCCATAATATGTAAAGTTGAACCAGTTTTTACAGAGCCTCATGTCTGGAGCTTGTATTCCAATAATCTACACAAACAGCCATTTCTAACTTTTTGTAAGAAGTGCTTTACAGCAATACAATCCAGGCAAGGAGGCATCTGGTTATTGATTTAAAAAAATAATAATAAAATAAATAAATAAATCCTGAAGGGGATGACCTCAAGCTGAACTCCAAGCACAACTATATCGAGCATAAATATTCATGAAAACCTAGAAACAAGAGAAAGTTTTTATGAAATGCCCATCTCAGCAAAGATACTGCTAATTTTGCATCTACCTCAGGATTTTATGGATTGCCAAAAAAAAAAATGTTGAAAAATGGATCTTGCTGCCTGGATCAATGTACAGTATTTTTGTCTGCCTATGTGCTGAGTTAAAGTTATAACAATAACAACTTTTTAATGACTCAATGTACCAGTAAAGAGACACTCAGCGTGCAGGGTAGCTTCACCATGTATGGTTCTATTGGAGTTTTATGGTAATGGCATGTCTATCGGCACTTGTTTTGAAGTAAGTAAGGAAGTAAGACAGATCTCAAAAAACTTTGTGATGTTTCACCTTTGACCTTGACACTGAAAAATCAAAGCATCTCTGGGGTTCAGAGAGGGTAGTGTTTCCACCAAGTTTGATGAAATGCAGGCATGGGTGTGGTCAGGGTTTGGTTCAGACAAACTGACAAACAAACTCAGTTTGGGATGGAGGTAAAAACTGTTCATAGGATCTGTTCATGTCAAGAAAATATTCTCCTGCTTTGAATGAAGGTTAATTTTCACAGAGCTCTATTTATTTGAAGTTCTATGCTATTATAAATGAATTAAAAGTTGTAGAAGTGTGAGGTCATAAATCACAATGCCTGTTCTTGTCTCTTGAGCAGGAAAGAAGTTAAAATGCTCCAAGTAATTAAAATGCCTGTACCAAACCTTCGCTTCGCTTGAACAATTTGATCTGTAAGACAACAAACACTAAATTTGAACTCCTGCCAAGCCTCCTTTCTCAACACATCTCAAACCAACCATTTCAGCTGCTGCTGCTAAATCTAGAATAGCAGTAAATTAGTTCTAGTTATATCTAAAAGGATTTACTCACATGAATAGCCACTGTTGTTGGATGGCACCACCAGCAGCTCGGCATGAGGGTTTCTCATGATGTCCCGCCAGTGGATGGTGTCCACATGGCACAGGAACTTGTTCTGATCCACATACACACCACCGTTCAGGACCTCTAATGGATAATAATGTCATATATTTCATTTAACTGAATCCAGAAAATTGGTTTAGTATGCAAAATTTGTCATTTGAACTGGCATGTACACATTTATGGGTGTTAGTAATGCAGATCTTTATTAGATTAACTTGGTTATTTGCACACACTGTGACCTGGAGCCTATCTCACTCGACTCTGGGTAAAAACCAGGGTACATCCTGAACTGCTTGATAGACTATCACACGGCCAAAACACATACAACTATTTCACTTTCATTCACACCTAGGCGCAATTTGGATCATCCAGTTAGCATGTCTTTGGACGGTGGGAGGAAACTAGAGTACCTGGGGGAAACCCACGCGAGCGCGCATACAAACTTCACAAAGAAATGCCCTTGCCGCTCCCGAGTGGCGCATCGACAAGGTGCGCAACTATCAACCTGGAGATCGCAAGTTCGAATTCGGATTGATGCCACAGCCATCCGTGACCGGGAGTCCCTGGGAGCTAATTGGCCGAGCTCTCACAGGAGGGAGGGATGGAATATGCTCACTTTCCTGTCACTAACAGCGATCACCAGCCAATCATGGGTGTCTGTGAGCTCATTCATACAAGGGGGCGGATTGCGCTTTCCCTCCGAGTGTACAAGGCCGCCCCCAAATACGCAAGCACAACAGTTCAAAAAGAGGCGGGTGGCAGCATTGCATGTCCCTGGTAGGTGGTGGTCGTGTGATAGGGAAGGCAAAAGTTGATAGGTGGGAATTCGATATGACTAAATTAGGGGGAAAAAATGGGGAAATGTTTTTTTTTTTTAAAATGCCCCTACCGAGCCGAGGACTCAAACCCAGGACCTTCTTGCTGTGAAGCAGACATGCTAATCACTACACCCCCTCCATGAAATGTAATCAAACCAATAAATGATGTCAGACTATATCTACTTATTCTCCAGAAGAAACACTTAAATTTAAAGAGCAGCTGTATTAATGTTTACAATAAACATAGCCTATACCTAATCCTGTGAAATGTGGACTCTTCAGAATTACCCTTTTTTTTTCCAAATTAGTGTTGGTGGCATGGTAGAGTAATAGTTAAGATGATTCTATTTGGAGTGTCATGTTCTCCTCGTTCTTGCTTGGGTTCTTTCTGGGTACTTCTGTTTCCTCCCACAGTCCACAAATATGCACATTGGGCTAATTGGCTGTTTCAAATTGAACATGAATTGTTATGTGTGTGTTGGCCCTGTGATAGACTGGCAAACTGTCCAGGGTGTACTCTTTCAGCCTTCCAGCGACCCTAGTAGGACTAAGCAGTTCAGCGAATGAATGAACAAATCAATATAATACAGAATAACCTGATCATTTTTAAAAATGCCAGAATACAGGCTTGTTGTGCCAAATTAAGGGTTGAACCATGTATTTTCTTAGGAAAAATACACTGCAGATCTCTTAGAGAAATCTTGCAGTCTACTTAAATAAAACTCTTGTGCTAACATAGATATGATTTTTTTGAGAATGATGGATGAATGAGCTAATGTGTGGAGGAGCTGCTCCTCTTCCCCCAGCCTCCTAAGCCCGTAATCATGTTTCAGACTTCTGATTTCATTTCAGCTGCCTCAAATCCTATGGTTTCATAACGATTCAGGATGAAATATGGCAGGTTTAAAAGGATTAAAGGATGAATGAGATGAATGAGGTGTTCCTCTTTTATTCGTGCTGTTTTGTATTTTCAGAAAAGCTGAGATGTTCCAGCAGGAACCAGAATCAACATGTAACATGATTAGATTGTACTACTCATGTTATACAGTATGAATATCATTAAAACATCGTGCTGTACAAGTATATTATGTCAATACCATTGTGTCATTGAAATTACTTTTTACACAACATGATGTTTGAGGGCAGAGTAAAGTAAATAATGTTGAGTATATTATAGACTTTTCCTGACTGCCACACATTAATACATACCATACATTAGATTTCAGCATACTCTAAGATGACGTCTGTAATTTGTGAGACAAGATGACTGTAAGTTTGAAAAGCCCACACAAGGTGTCACACATTACCTAATTAAATTTAGAGGCTCTTCAACCTTTTCATAAAGCATCCAAGGGTCTAGTGAATAGCTATACACTACAGAACAGACACACTGTCTCTAAAACATTGACAAGACAAACTAGAAGCTGTTTTGAATATAAAAAGAGGGACTTCATAAAAGATTCAGCTCTCTGAGATACATTATAACATCCTTGGCACAAAACATGTCCAAAACAATTTGTCTCCATATTTGGAAGGGTTCCCAATAAGCACTATTTACCTTAAAAAAAAATAAATAAATAAATAAATAAATAAATAAATTGGGGGGGGGGGGGGGGGGGAAATACTCTGAATGGAAGGATACTTCTCCTGTTCCACATCATCCAACAAGGCATCAATCAATAATGCAAACTAGCTGGCAAGACAAACTGGAACCTGCTTTAAATACTCAATAAGATTTTGTCCAACTGTCTATATACACAGAACTTTGGCACACAAATTCTCTAAAATGTTTTAGAGTCAAGGGTGCCAAGATAATGTAAGAAAACGACTCCAAAGTTCATTAAACACACTGCTTTCCAATAGCATGCAGTATTTTCCTACCAATCCACCAGCCTTATTTCTTTATATCCATAAAATCAATTATTTTAATCATGTTGGGTCACTGAGCAAGGCCCTTTAACCCTCTTAATTCATTAGTTGTATAAATGCACTAAAAATAAGGACACCTGCCAAATGCTGTTAGATGAGAGTAGATGAAAAGAAGGCAGGCTGGATGGATGGACATTACTTAATTCAATTTGGAATGCAGCCTTTGTTGATTATTAGTGGCTGATTATCTATCTATCTATCTATCTATCT
>JAOUQZ010000026.1:1294088-1304203 GCA_028564935.1 Neosilurus hyrtlii
ATGAACAAGTTTTTCCGCATCATGCATTGACATCATATTTTTTATTTTAGCAATATTTCTGAGATGAAAGAAGGCTACCCGAGTAATATTATCTACATGAGGTTCAAATGAAAGACCAGGGTGAATAATCACTCTAAGGTTCTTAACTGCTACGCACGACGAAACTAAAACACCATCCAAGCTTACTACATAATCAGAAACCTTATTTTTACATGTTTAAGATTGTTTAGACCTATTTTTTTCTTCTATTGTAAGCTAATATATTTACAATGACAATGTCTTTAATATCCTTCAGTATAATAAAGTTATATAATATATGAAATAATGTTGTCAAGATTTTCTAAGGAACTTAATTAAAATTTGGCACTTTAACACCAGTGGTATAATGTTGACTCTGCATTGCTGACATCCTCCCTATTATTTGTGCTACTGCATAAAACATTAAACATGAATAGTAGAGGGCATGAAAAGCACAGTCAGAGTTACAAGTCTTCTGGCATGCATAATCTGAATCAAGTAGGTGCCATAAATTGAAGGGAAACACCATGAGAGTGAAAGCAAAGACCGTGAATGCAAGACAAAATGCAGGTGTTATGTGGATTGATCTTCATGAAAACTCTAATCATGTTCTCTATTTTTCCTGCAAAATGGACGCTCCTCTCCAACAGCACAGAAGTGGTAAAAGTACCCCAAATTCTTTACTCAAGCAAGAAAGGGCTACCAAACTACTAATAATAAATAGTACATAAACTCTTCAAGTACAAATTTTTGTCCCAAGTTAAAGCAAAAAAATATAAACACTAATATTAGGTTAATTACGTATGAATGTTAAAGTACAAAAAATAAAATCACAAAAGGAAATTTACTTTAAATTTAATTTTGTTACAGCTGGTAAATTTGTACCTCTTTCAGCAAATAAGGCAATAAAATGGCTAACTAACAGCAGCCTTTTTCCTAATCTCACAAACCTTAGGTAGCATAATAACAACTATTTATAAACTCATAGCTAACTGTTTCAATACACTTACAGCGTAAAATGTATGAACGTTGAAAACATTGAGCAAGAATCATGCCAATTACCGTATTTTTCGGACCATAAGGTGCACTTAAAAACCTTTAATTTTCTCAAAAATCGACAGTGCACCTTAAAATGCAGTGCGCCTAATGTATGAGTTAATTCTGGTTGTGCTTTCTGATCTAGAACTGATTTTATGTGGTACACGACACTCAAAAATCTGTCAAAATGGTAAGCTACGAAGCTGCACTGCTTGATGGATTGAGCATTACAGTCACCGTAGTCAGGGGCCCTTGCGGAGTAATACTATCTGTGCTTCAACATTAAGGTGTGTGCATTCATTCATTCATTCATTTTTTATACCCGCTGCCCCAAAAATGGCTCCTGTTAAGAGACATGCTTACGAAGTGAATTTCAAACTAAACGCTATCAGTCACGCAGTACACCATGGAAATAGAGCAGCTGCAAGAGAATTCAACATTAATGAATCAATGGTATGGAAGTGGAGGAAGCAAGAAGATGCCCTGCAACAGGTAAAGAAGACTAAACAGAGTTTCCGGGGGAACAAAGCAAGATGGCAACAGTTGGAGGACAAAATTGAACAGTGGGTTATTGAACAGAGAACCACAGGTAGAAGCATCTCTACTGTCTCTATTCGACTCAAAGCAACAGCGGTAGCACGCGACATGGAGATCAACGACTTTAGTGTAGGTCCTTCTTGGTGCTTCTGTTTTATGAAAAGGCATAATCTCTCCATCCGCACAAGAACTACTATCTCGCAGCAACTGCCAAAGTATGTAAGTAAGAAGCTGGCCATTTTCCGCACCTACTGCATGGACAAGATCAATGAAAAGAAGATCCGGCCAGAACACATCACCAACATGGACGAGGTCCCCCTCTATACTATACACACCACAGGAAACGAGAAGTCATCCTTCACTGTAGTTCTTGGCTGCCAGGCTAATGGCCAGAAACTACCACCCATGGTCATTTTGAAGAGGAAGACTTTGCCAAAAGAAAAGTCTTCCTCTTTAAAATGACCATGGGTTCCAAATCAGATAATGTTCACATATTTATAAGATAAGATTGCACCCTTTGATTTTACCCGATGTTGTTATCTTATCTTATAAATATGTGAACATTATTTTATTTGGAAAAGGTATATTAATGTAAGTTTTACTAATTGCCTCATTTTAACTGTCTATACTGTATACCCAGTACTAGCTTGTTTTCTTTGTTAACAGCAGGTTAGCATCACATAGAGTAATGAGAAAAGTAATGTTTTTGCTAATGGTCAATATTGGTTATTTACAGTTGGCTAATTTAATTTATTAGCAAATTTCATAATATTATTCATACATACAGCAAGCAAGCTTGCAGAGATTGAGTTGATGTTTAAAGGAAAAATGGCTTTACATGACAGATGTTTAATAAATTATTAGATCACATTAAAATGCATCAAATAATATTGCTGCCATTTTTTCACGGTAAAAACATGTGCATGTTGAACAAACTGGAGATATTATTGCCCTGGTGGGCAACTAATAAATAATCATTATCAACCCAAATCATCTCTGTGAAATAAAGTTCTGAGGAAACACTGTATGGTATCTGTGTATGCACATTTATTATTTCTTTCAGTCTCTCTCCAGACCTGCCAGTTTGACCTTTCAGCTAGAATGAATGCTAAACCCTGTGGGTCTGACACTATACCTGGTACCATGACTTTACATAGAGACAACTCCTTTATACAAATAAAATCCCCATCTTCAACTTTTCCCTGAACAGAGACAAACTGCTGCAATTAAGGCAGATAAGTACAATAGAGGAGAGAAGAAGGATGTACTGAGTTACAAACCAGTAGCATGAAGCAAATAATGCCAGTGTATGTCTCAGAGTAACTCACTCAACCTGTCGTTGCACATCTATATGATTCCAAGTCTAATAGCCTAATTTATATACATCACAGGCCACAATCTTTCATTTCTTCAACACACTTTCTTGTATTATGGCTGTTTTAGCCTTTTCGCTAACAAAGATGTGTACACACAGTGAGAAACCCACAAGTTTCACAACCAGTATTAAATTTGATTAAGGACACATGCTGAAAGAGTTGAAGAACTCCCGGTGGCTCTAGAATAATCGATGTCTTTTTCTCCATGTGCTCAGCAGGAGCAGCTTTGGTCAACAGCAGGACGTATGTGTTTGTTCCCGCGTTAACTACACACCTGCTGGTATTAAATGTGTTCACTTGCTTATCATTCCCCCTGCATGAGTAAAGACACGCAAGCAGGTTTAAAATTACACTGTTGGACATCCAGTCTATTTTATATTTAAAAATATTTGCAGTAAACGGATCTTCCACCAAAATGTCTGATGATAGAATCCTCTGGTTGCTAAGCAGCATAACATACAAATATTAGCACATTTTATGTACAGACCAATGAGTAATTAATTATTTAATGCTTTAGTAAACCTCCAACTGCAGATTAGAATCTAAAAACTAACACAATTTCTGTCTCAGTTGCCAATATTAAGAAAAACGTTGAAGAAGAGAAATATTGAACAAATCAGTAGCAGAGGTAATGATCAGACTTTGCATCTGACTATTAATTTATAGATAATAAATGTCTCAATAGGTCCAAATACTGTCAAAATCTCAGCAAAATTAAGTGCACCTTAAAGCCAAGCAAGCTCACGGCCAGACATTTCAAGGAAAAAAAAAGAAGAAAAATAGTAACTTAAACGAGAAATATCATGTAGGACTGTGCGGGTGGGGTACCTCATCCCTTTTTGTGACATCCAAGTGTAGGTCATGTGGCACACTGGTGGGACATTGAGACAGAGACAGGCAGATAGTTGTATGGGACATTCCACAATAATACCTTTTGCATAATATGCATGACCAGAATCATTAGACAATATGTTGCTGATGCTCTACTGAGGACCCTAACTTAATATGCCACAAGACAATATAAATGTACCTTTTGCCTTATTCTACATTACTAGACATAAACTACTATATAAGCACTCATTACCAACTAGCTTTTGAGCCTCACCAGTTAAATCTCCAGGCAACTGAATTAAAGTAATCAACAGGAAAATGGGATACATAAATGGTTTTTCTACCTCTAAGAAGTCTGTTACTTTGCAGTAAGTATTTAATATATAGTTTGATATTTTCTCTATGATAAAAAGAACCCAATTAAGCAAATGTTAATTAAGCAAAAGGCAAAAATATTATATTTGGTCATTTTAACATAAAACTAAAATGTACAAAATTTTGTTGAAAAAAAAAGAAATTAATGGCCGCTCAAAGTTCATAAAAATATGTCATATACACTATATATTTGGTGTTTTTGTAACTGTTAGGTAAATGTATGAAGTATCAACAGTCATGCTAAATAATCTGTGCTTGAAACTAATCAGCTACTTTTGCACCAATGTGGCCTTGTTTGCATTTGGAAAATCCTGGCGATGTTTCTCTTCCACCAGAAGACTGTAGTGTTTTTGTTCTTCCTGGTTGCTCAGAGCCGAATTGAAGGTCTCCATAAGTGCAATGCCATGTTCTGCCACATAATTCACTACTTCCAGAGCAGCAACTACTGATGTTGATTCAATGCAACATTCAGGACTGTGCCACAGACTAGGATCTAAAAGAAGGAACTCTTGGTTTATATATTATCTATAATTACTATATTTTCTTCTTACTTAAGCGTAAACCAACAAGCATGCAGTGCGCTTTAGGCAACCACTGGAACTTATAGATGATTACTATGAGAACTATTTACTGAAAAAATAAATAAACAACATGGTTCACTTTACTTAACTGCACCCTAATCTTGAGGTAGCTTCTAAGCATGCAAATGCTTTTCGCACATTGCCAACTGTTAATTTTTATTGCTGCCCATCTGCAGTTTGCTAAGGATCATGTGGGTAAACCAGAAATCTATTGAAAAACTTTTGTGTATGGGTAAGACCAAAATAAAACATTTTTGGTTTACATAAAAAGTTTTGTGTTTGGAGCAAAACCACTACATTCATTCATTCATTCATTCATCTTCTTCTGCTTGTTCTGGGGTCGGGTCGCAGGGGCAGCAGCCTAAGCAGTGAGGTCCAGACGCCCCTCTCCCCAGCCACTTCCTCCAGCTCTTCCAGGGGGGATGCCAAGGCGTTCCCAGACCAGCCAAGAGATGTAGTCCCTCCAGTGTGTTCTGGGTCGGCCCTGAGGTCTCTTCCTGGTTGGACATGCCCGAAACACCACACCAGGGAGGCGTTCAGGAGGCATTCTAATGAGATGCCTTAGCCACCTCAACTGGCTCCTCTCAATGCGAAGGAGCAGTGGTTCTACTCCGAGTTCCTCCCAGATGACAGAACTTCTCACCCTATCACTAAGGGAGAGACCTGCCACCCTGCGAAGGAAGCTCATTTCAGCCGCTTGTATTCGCGATCTCGTTCTTTCGGTCACTACCCAAAGCTTGTGACCATAGGTGAGAGTAGGAACGTAAACTGACTGGTAAATTGAGAGCTTTGCCTTCTGGCTCAGCTCTGCTTCACCACGATGGACCGGTACAAGTTCTGCTTTACAGCAGAGGCTGCATCGATCTGCCTGTCAATTTCCCACTCCATGCTTCCCTCACTCGTGAACAAGACTCCGAGATACTTGAGCTCCTCCACTTGGGGCAAGACCTCATTCCAGACCCGGAGGGTGCATTCCACCCATTTCCGACTGAGAACCATGGCCTCGGACTTGGAGGTGCTGATTCTCATCCCAGTCACTTCACACTCAGCTGTAAATCACTCCAGCGAGAGCTGAAGGTCCTGGCTCGTTGAAGCCAAAAGGACAACATCATCTCCAAAAAGCAGAGACAAGATCCTATGGCCACCAAACCAGAACCCCTCAACACCTTGACTGCGTTTAGAAATTCTATCTATAAAATCTATCAACAAAACCGGTGACAGAGGGCAGCCTTGGCAGAGTCCAACCCCCACTGAAAACAAATTCGACATGTTGTTACCAATGCGGACCAAGCTTTGGCTCCGGCAATACAGAAACCGAATGGCCCATAGCAGCAGGTCCGGTATTCCATATTCCCAGAGCACACCCCACAAGATGGCCCAAGGGACACGGTCAAAAGCCTTATCCAAGTCCACAAAGCACATGTGGACTGGTTGAGCAAACTCCCATGCCCCCTCCAGGATCCTGTAGAGTGTGTAGAGCTGTTCAAGAGTGCTGTGGCCGGGACAAAAAACAAATTCAAATTTCAAATTCAAATTTATTTTTCATTATATATATATATATATATATATATATATATATAGAATACAAATGTAATATAGAATGTAAATGTAATATAAAAATAGAATGCAATGTACAGGTGAAAGTGTCTGTGTGCAAAAAGTGACAGTGTTTGTGCAGTCAGTAAAGTGTCTGTAAAGTCCGTAAAGTGGCAAAGGGCCTCTGTGCAACAATCAGATATTTGAATTAAATTAGAAATTGAAGTGGAAGTTTTTTGTTTGTGTGTAATGAGAGTCTACAGTGTCCAGGTACCATTGTTCTGGTTCAGGGCCTGAACGGCCTGCAGTAAAAAGCTCCTCCTCATTCACTCAGTGTTTGCCTTCAAGGAACGGAAACGTTTCCTTGACCGCAGCAGAGAGAAGAGTCCATTGTTGGAAAGGCTGAGGTCCTTTACTATCCTCCTGGCTTTGGTCCAGCACCGCTTGCTTTATATAGTGTCCAGGTCAGGAAGCTCGATACGGATGATACGGATCGCACCACCCTCTGGAGAGCTCGCCTGTTCTGTTTGGTGCTGTTTCCAAACCAGGCTGTGATACTTCCCGTCAGGATACTCTCAATGGTGCAGGTATAAAAAGTCAAAAATACGCCTTAATAATGGAGACACGGAACATGGCCCATTTAGACTCTATGTCCCTAGCCTCCATTGGGATGTGGTGGTACCTCTGCCAGAGGTGGGAGTTGAAGTCCCTTCTGACAGGAGACTCCACCAAACGTTCCCAGGAGACCCTAACTACATGCTTGGGTCTCCCAGGTCTGGATGGCAGCCTCCCCCATCATCTAAGCCAGCTCACCACCAGGTGGTGATCGGTTGACAGCTCAGCTCCTCTTTCACCTGAGTGTCCAGAACATGCGGCCACAAGTCCGATGACATGACTACAAAGTCAATCATTGAACTGTGGCCTAGGGTGTCTTGGTTCCATGTGCACTTATGGACACCCTTATGGAACCCTGGTGTTCGTAGTGGACAAACCATGATGAGCACAGAAGTCCAACAATGAAACACCGTTCGGGTTCAGATTGGAGAGGTCATACCGGCCAATCACACCCTTCCTGGTCACACTGTCATTGCCCACATGGGCAGTGAAGTCTTGCAGGACGACGAGAGAGTCCCCAGGGAAAGTGCCCTCTAGCACACCCCCCCCTAAGGACTTCAAAAAAGGTGGGTATTCTGAACTGCTATTTGGTGTATAAGCACAAACAACAGTCAGGACCCAACCCCCACCTGAAAGCGGAGGGAGGCTACCCTTTCATCCACTGGAGAAAACTACAATATGTGAGCACCAAGGCAGGGGGCAACAAAAATGCCCACACTGGCTCGCTGCCTCTCCCCATTAGCAACTCCAGAATAAAATAAGGTCCAGCCCTTCTCGAGAAGGGTGGTTCCAGAGCCCAAGCTATGTATTGATATGAGCCCAACTATATCTAGTCAGTGTCTCTTAACCTCACGCACCAGCTCAGGCTCCTCCCCGCCAGAGAGGTGACATTCCATGTCCTAAGAGCCAGAGTCAGTAGCCGAGGATCAGTCCGGCAGAACCCATGCCTTTGGCTGCTACCCAGCTCACATTGCACCCAAACCCTATTGCCCCTCCCACAGGTGGTGGGTTCATGGGAGGGCGGACCCATGTCTCCTCTTCAGGCTGGCCCTGGCCGAGCTCCATGGGCAGAAGCCTGACCACCAGGCGCTCACCTTCAAGCCCCACCCCCAGGCCTGGCTCCACAGGGGGACCCCGCTAACCTGTGTCCGGGCAAGGGAAACTGTGTTCTTGAAATAATTGTGCTCATAGAGGTCTTGTGAACCGCACTTAGTCTGGACCTTTACCTAGGACCTGTCTGCCTTGGGTGACCCTACCAGGGGCATAATGCTCCTGACAACATAGCTCCCAGGATCATTAGGACACACAAACCCCTCCACCACGATAGGGTGGCGAATCAAGGAGTGGGGAAACCACTGCATTCCCACATAAAAGAAGCTTATTCCATTTATAAAACAGCGATATAGAGAGATGGAGAAATAAATAGGTAGGTAGCTAAGTAGGTGGGTGGGTGGGTGGTTACGTAGGTAGGTAGGTAAGAACTGATTTATCCTGAGGAAATGTCAGGCATCCAGAGTGTCAGTACACACAGACAGACATACACATAAAAAACCCACTCAGGTTTAAGCAGTAAAAATACAAATTTTAAGAAATAAAGATGGTATAGGTGCTTTAATGGATCATGTGCAAATCAGATGTTCCTCCATGTGTAGAGTTTTAAAAGTCCTAGTGCAAGTGGATAGTAGTGTGAACACAATGTCTCTTATATGTTCATCATGTAACAATGTGTCTGTTGAAGAAGGACAAGGTGGGTCAAAGGTGATGGGAATGGGGTGAGCATATGAGAAGGTTGTTATTCCAGTAGGGAAGTATTGTGGAGTCTTATTGCCACGCGAATAATGAGTTCTTGTATCTGTAGGTTGAGCCGGGCTGGGACAGCAATTGTCTGCTGAACACACTCCTCTGCTTGGTAAGGTGCTGTGCAGAGTGTGATGGGCATTGTCCAGAATGGAGAGAATTTTTTCGAGGGTCTTTCTCTCAGTGATCATCACTACTGAGTCCAGCACAGTGCCTGTCACACAGACACCCTTTCTCACCAATCTGTACAAGTCACTCTATGTCTCTCTTCTTACTGCTTTCTCCTCAGTACATAACAGGGTAGAAGAGGACACTGGCCACCACAGAATGGTAAATCATCTTCAGCAGTCTTTTACATATATTGAAGGACCCCAGTCTCTGTAGAAAGAACAGCCAGCTCTGTCCCTTCCTGTGGAGACTCTCAATGTTTGCTGACTAGTCTAGTTTGTCATACAACTGCATCCCCAGGTATTTGAAGATATGTACTACCTCCACTTCCACCCCATAATCTCCTTGGTCTTAGAGCTGTTCAGCTGTATTTAGTTTGAACTGCACCATCTTGTAAAATCCTCCATCAGGTTCCTGTACTCATACTCTTGCTCATCACGGACACATCCAACTATCACAGTCTAAGTACTTCTGTAAGTGACAGAGTTCCACTGTTTTACAAAAACTCAAAATCAGATGCCTAAATAGTGAACAAGTCATGGTACACTGTGGTACACTGGTGCTGATGATAACATTGTCATCCTAATATTCCATAAACTGTTACTTTGATGAGTATGTTTGATTTTGCTTCATCATACTTCTTTTACAATATGGATACAACCATTGTAGTTTACTTCTACAAAGTACACAATACAATGGAAGATCCACTAATTTAATTATAATAATACTGGGGAACACAGGGACTAAGGAACATCGGGTCTGGGGAACATGGGGCTGATCCTGGTGTAAGGAGAGTTAGTGGGTGGGCTGTCAATAGCAGCAGAGGCAGTACAGTCATACCTATCGAAGAACTGGTGGGGCTGGTTTGCATTCACAGCACCAACCCACTCTGAGTGACTTCCTTTATTCTTGCAAACAGTGATAGTTTCCTTTCTCTCTCAGACCTCTCTCAAGCTATTGTCTTGTAGGTTATTCTCCACCTTCCTCCAGTAATCCCCTTTTGCCTTACTCAGTTGTTCAAAAACCCATCATGGAAAAAATTAAATTAAGGACCGCTATGTCGCTCGGATTGGCGTTACCGGGGCCCCACCCTGGAGCCAGGCCTGAGGTTGGGGCTCGCAGGCAAGCGCCTGGTGGCCGGGTCTTTGCCCACGGGACCCGGCCGAGCTCAGCCCGAAACGGCGCCGTGGGCCCGCCTTCCAGTAGGCTCACCACCTGCAGGAAGGTCCATGAGGGGCCGGTG
>JAOUQZ010000026.1:1327469-1338830 GCA_028564935.1 Neosilurus hyrtlii
GTGTCCTAATGATCCTGGGAGCTATGTTGTCGGGGGCATTATGCCCCTGGTAGGGTCACCCAAGGCAAACAGGTCCTTTTATTAAATATTTTTAATTTATATAATTCCAGATCTTGATCTTTGGCCACTACTTGTCTGGAGTTTCCTAAGTTCTCTCAGTTATCCCTCTGGTTTCTTGTCATCTTTCAAAGCACTTCACAAATTAGTTATTTTCTACATTTCTGACAAAGGTATTCAATGGACCGGGTTTAGGGCCATTTTTTAACATGGTAAAGCATGTCTTTAATGGGAGCTATTGTATTTACTGCTTTTTGACTGAGAGCAGTATTTGTACATTGATATAAATAGGTTAACAAAAAAATTTTTTATAATAAACATTGTTCTAAAAATGTTTCAGAGTAAAATGTATAGCTTTACAATGCTTCTTGTGGAGGCAGCCATCTTAGAACCAGATGCCTCAAGTTTGCACAGAATAATGAAGTCGTGCGACCCAAACACAATACATGCAACAACAATAAGGAAGTAGTGTATGCAGTGTATTTTGATATTTTTGAGTGAAAAAATACCTAGTTATCACTCAATAGATCTTTAGCGGAAAGAACATATACAGGGAAATATGTCCAAGCCAGAATGGTCAGCCGATACCGCGAGAGAGAACGCAGATGCAAGGAAACAACGAGCACCAGGCCCCAAGTATGAAACATGCGGACAAAAGAAAATGCCTCGACGCCGAACCAAACTACATAGCCCGGAGTCAGAGGTAGTATCAGGAGTGTAGCTTCATGTGATTTGTGGAGACATGGCTGTACCAGGATATTCTCAAAGACAACGCATCCATCGCAGGCTTTCACACTGTCTGGGCCAACAGAGACTGCACCGTGAGCAGTAAGCAGAAAGGAGGGGGACTTGCCGTTCTTGTCACTAACTTGTGGTCTAATCCAGCCCACATAGTGGCTTAGTTGCACTATTCATGCTACCATAGCCTGGTTACAGACTCAGCACCCGAGAGCTTTGATTGTGATCTTGAGTGACTTCAACCACTGACAAAATTTGTGCAGTACGTGGACTGTCACACCAGAGAGGAGAGAACTTTAGACCTGCTGTATGCAAAATACCAAGGATATCTACAGTTCCTCCCACCACCCCCCCTCGCCCCCCACTGGGGAGATCTGACCACAAATTAATTCATCTTTCTTCATGCTATGTGCCTGTTATGAAGAGGCAGCCTGTGACTACAAGGACTGTTAGGAGATGGTCGAAGGAGACCTTGGAGAAATTACATAACAGCTTTGAAGTGACAGACTGGCAGGCACTCTGTGAGCCCCACGATGAGGACATTCATGGACTCACTGAGTGGATTTCGCACTATATAAATTTCTGTACCGATACCAATGTCCCAGCACAGACAGTTTATTTTTACCCAAATAACAAGCCATGGGTCACAAAAGACATCAAATCCCTCCTTAATGGCATGAGGGCATTCAGGGCTGGCAACAGAGAGGAGGTGAGAATGAGCCAAAGTTTACTGAGAGTCAAGATCAGTAAGTCTAAAGACAATTACAGGAGAAAGCAAAGGTGGAAACATGAGAGAGGTTTGGAGTGGTATGAAGACCATCACTGGTTTCAGGCCATCCAACAGCAGAGCAGCTGAGGGCAGTGAGGACAGGGCTAATTAGCTGAATATGTTTTTTTAACAAATTCATCCCATGGTTGGACCACATATGGACCCCATTCAGTTCACTTACCAGCCTCGTCTCAGCATCGAGGACTCCACCATCTACCTGCTAAACCGTGGACTACTTGACGGAAGAGTATGTGCACCTGCATTAGTATGTGTGTCAGACATGGTGGTCAGCAACACCGGCACACCACAAGAGACTGTCCCCTCCTCTATTCTCTTTAACCTCTACACAACTGAGCTACAGCACAGAGACCTGCCATCTTCAGAAGTTTTGTGATGACTGCTGTAGTTGGATGAATCAGTGGAGGTGATGAGAAGAAATATGGGCTGCTGTGGATTCCTTTCTCACATGCATATATATATATATATATATATATATATATAGACATTTGTAACTTTCTTAGTGACAATTTTATCTTTACCTTATCCTTTTCTTTACTTGGTATGAAGCAACTGTGTGCACACAATTTCCTCCAGGATCAATAAAGTAATCTAATTCTGATGATTCAAAACGGGACTATTTTTGCACCGGGTTACAGGCATTTGAATAAGTTACTTTAGACTTTAAATTTTCTAATATATAATGTAATAAGGAACATAGTGGAATAATGGCCGTGAGCAAACGCTGCAGGTCACGCTACATCACAACCTTGTTTTGAGTGGTTGATCTGGGAACCAATTCAGAGCATATAGCAAGCAAATCACATCCTGAGGGAAAGTGTTTGAGCTTTTTCTGCTGGTTTAGTTGCAGTGAGCGTAGCTAGGTTATGCTGAGTGAAGTCGTGACTGTTAGCATCTGCTTCTTTGTGCCGGTACATAATGCGTAGGAATTTTATTTTATTTTTTAATAAATAAGCCTTTTATTTTTAAATAAGCCACTCATTATAAATAATTATATTGCAAGCAAATCACAGACTGAAAGAAAGTGTGTGCTATGAGCTTATTTAGCATTTGGTTACCTGCAAACAGTTCAGAATTTCTGCAATCATATGTGCCGTACAATACTCCTATATAAATCGCTGTAGTGTACTTATATATTAATCTCCTTAACGTAGTCATATTTACATCTTTTTTTAATATTTAACCATTTTTAAAGACTGAAAATTTAATGCTTATCCTCACTTGAGTGGACTCGTGCAGAGCCATTAACAGATCAGGCTTACACAGCAACATCACCATCTGCATGTCAGTGTTAAAGTTAAACAGACTTTAACATTATTTCTTGAACCTATTCATTGACAAAATAATTATAGTACTACAGAGATTGATAGGCTTACATCTGCTCCATTCACAGTAGTTAGTGAGTTCACAAAATCTTGCATACTGTACACTCAGCCATAGATCAATTTTGTCCGATAACTCCTCCTTATTCTTCCTTTTTTTTTTTTTTTTAGTCACTTCCTTATGTTTCAATAAATTCATGATATTAAAATAATGAATAACCTTGTTCAGTTGTGGCATACAGTAAAAAAAAATGTCCATAAAGTTTTGAACAAGATGTATGAATTTAATAAACAGTAGAACTTTCTACAAGACAGAGCCAAAATCTAATATGCATATGTGCATGCATGTGTGTGCATGTCTGTATTTATATGTTATTTTATTTGAAGTTCTTGATACTCTCTTCAAGTGAATTGTGGTTGGCCCCAGCAAATTCATGAACCTTCTGTCCATTCTTGTAGAAGTGGAAAGTTGGCATGTATCTGATTCCGCACTCCGTGGCTACATTCTGTGCATCATCCACATCCACCTTCAGAAAAAGCACATCCGTGTACTGTTCAGATAGAGACTTCGGAAAGAAAAAGGAAATAGCTGAGGGTTTTTTTATATAATTACAAAGGATAACTCCTTCTTCTAAAGGCTGCAAGGGTCAATTACATTACCTAAAACTATTTTATCACGGTATGGGTGCAGTGCCAGGAAAGACTGAAAGTACTCATTCAAGGGTCATTTTATCTTTTGTCATGGTAGACTCCATGTGGCTTCCAGCTTGGAACAGTGCCTTTGTAACCAGGGTCAACGCCTGGTCACGTGACCATATTAAAATCCATCTATAGCTCCCCTTTATGAAACCTCGTTTTGTGCTCATGGTCATTGTCACACTGAAACATTTTTTGGACCTCTTTGTTCTACTTATGGGGAGTAGCATTCAAACGCATCATATACAATTATGTGTTTGGAGAAAGGCCAAATATATAGACTGGTGGGGCTTTGTCAAATGTCTACCAACCTAAAGCCATATGATACATATACATACAAGTTTTATTCTTGGTAGTTATTGGTCACCTGTCTGAGGAATCTTACTAAGCAATCTCCTTCTGGATCAAACTACAGAACTTCCAGAGCAGCTGCTAAATTCTTAATAGCTTAATTCCATATAGTAATTAACTATCCTAATTTTACCCAAGGTCAATAGTGTACCTGAGTATGTGTTAAGCATTTGTTTTTATTTAGCTTGAGTGTTGTAACTTCAGAATTTACAGACATTTACTTACCTTTAGACCTGACCAGCCTACAAATCAAAGTGGATTACTCTGAAGGTTTTATTTTCAACACACTGCATTTAGCACATTAGGAAATTCATTCGTTCATTAATTTTCTAAACCGCCTTATCCTAATTAGGGTCGCGGAGAGGCTGGCACCCATCTCAGCCGACTCTGGGCGAGGGCAGAGTACACCCTGGACAGCTTGCCAGGCCATTGCAGGACATTAGCAAATTATCAAATCCTATATTACACTGAGTTGAGAAGCACAGTGTTGGTGCACAAACATTCCGAACTGTGTAAAGCAGAACCCAAATTGGAAGCACTGATGTAAAAACATAACTTTGAGATCTGCTGAAGGTTTTCAAGGCCCACTTGGTGTATAAAAATGGCAAAGAGCACCATTACACAGAATGCAATGGTGTCAAAACTTTTGATTCATTTTTGTTTTTGGTGCACTTTCTACACTTGATACTGATCAGTCGGTGTACCTGCAACCTTCTCATTCTCGTATTTCTATAATATGGCAGGCTTCATCATTTTGCTCATCTTGACCTTTATGTCCCTTCAGAAGCGTAAGTGAAGAGCCTCTCATTTTAAGCCATAGACAATGAACACATTTATCCAGGTATGAGAGGAAAGTACTTGATTCCTCTACACTTCCTGTTTAGTTATACATGCTAAACCAGTTTTAGTAATAAACCTGCTGTATTTTTTGCTACACCACGAGACAGCAGAGCTCAAGAGTGAACTCTATTTGTGACACTGGGTTTAAACACTACCTCATTATCCCACCTCTCCATCACAGTAATGGATAAAAGCTGGAAGCGGTGTGGGTTTGAGAACACCAGCATTAGCAAGATTAATGCTCCTTATGGGGAAATGGGGGAATTTTTAGGCCTTGATTCCCTTTGCTTCTTTTGACCCTGCTGTTGAACACTAGACCTTTTAAACAAAATGGCTACTTTATAAAATGGCTATTTTAAACATGGCTTTGTGATGCAATAATAATTACTTACTAAAAGGGTAATCTAGATAATTGCAGATCATGGATGATTTTTTTCTGTGATATCAGCACTGGACACTCCCATATATATATATAAAAAAATATATATATTATTAATTTAATATTGTTACTTTTGTTATAGACCTACTCAAATATACAGTAGGAAGTACAGTTTAAAGCAATGGTTAATAAACACAGTTATTACAACTATTACAACAGCAAAGTTATTTTTAACAGCAGTTAACCTGTTTACAATTAAACTTTATAATTACTATGGGTTTAAAGCAAAATTGATACAAGGCATCCTATAATTTAATGACAACTTCCATATTATATCTAATGTTGGTGGAAAGATAAAGGGCGAACATGCCATAATATAATCAAACAATGTACCTTTTGTCCACCATTGTACTTTTCTGAGTTTTGATGTTTAATTTTCATTTCCTCATTTTCCTCATGTCTGGTTATGGATTAGCCAGTGTTAAAACTGCCTGTGTTCTGATGGGTGATATAAATTCTACTTTCAACCCTTAGATTCACTCAAATTAAAGCATTTGTTACGCTGGTACCAATAACTGATAGACCCAAATGCAGGACAGACACAACAAGATAGGGTGCAAACAGGGATCCTTTATTAGGAACACGGCTAACGTGGTACATGAACACTACTATGAAATGTCGGCTGGATCGTGGTGCGTACACTGAGATACGTCCTCTCTCTATGACAGCACTCCCTTAGGACCGGCTCCTGAAGGTCCCGGTATCTCCGGATGCTGTCTTCTACAGACTCATGGAGGGTGCGGTCGGCGATGAAGCTTGCTGGTATCCAGGAGTGATCCTCCGGACCGTAACCCTCCCAGTCAGCCAAGAACTGTTTCCCCCGGCCCCTCTTGCGTACCACCAGAAGCCTCTTGACTGGGTAGACTGGGCCATCCTCCACCACCTCGGGTGGTGGCGGGGGACAGGTGGGTATTACCAGACGGCTCTCAGGGGGAGGTTTCCGCCTGCTAGTATGTCTCTCATTGTTAATACTAGCACCAGGGACCTCTTTAAGCCTCTTCCTGGATATGAAAGTCCCGTCGCTTAGGCGATGTTCCACGACGCCTTGAACGGCCCTAATCTCCTCACTGATCTCCTTCCCGGCTCCAACACGCTCCACTCTGCTTCCTATTTCAGATTATGATTCAGACTCAGATTCTGATGAACTCGGTGAGCGTGAATGAGGTGAATCTTTCTGTGGCTTTTCTTTTTTTCGTGTCATTTTCTTCTTCTTCCCAGTATTTGTCTTGGTCTGTGATTCCTGATCTGATTCCACAACAGATTCAGAGCTGCTATCTCTTTCCTCCCTCTTCTTCTTGCGTCTTTTCTTGATCATTATGGATTTACACAGCTCATATTTGGAAGTAGAGCTTGACCTGTACCGGCAGGACGGGCTGTCGGGCTTGGTATTCAGAGAGCCCGACTCCGATACAGGGCTTGCCTTACCCTCCAGGAATCCGTGAACCAAAGGGGATGAGGCAAGACAAGACGATCTACAGGTGGGGTCCCAGCTCCTAATCACCCCCGTCTCGCAGATAAGGTGAGGGTTGTGACCCCTCAGCCAAGGAAACCCTAGTACGAGGGAGTGATGAGGGCAATCTAGGAGGTGGAAAGAGATGGACTGAATGTGAACCCCGCAAATATACATGAGAAGGGTCTCTGTCCTGTGGCTGACCCGGCATAGCAACTGGTAATTCAAAGCACAGGCGGTGACTTGTTGGGCGAGTGGCCTCTACTTGATCCCCAACCTCCTGGCTAAAGAGTAATCCATCAGGTTTACATCGGCCCCCGAATCGATGAATGCCTGGATGGAAATAGCTTTGCCCTTGATTAGCAGAAATACAGCTGTCAATGTGCGAGGGGGAAAATGTATGCATGTGTCTCTGCTTACCCGTGTACTCCTTAGGCCAAGTGAATCGGATCCCTTGGCCGGACAAGAATCTGCTCGATCCGACTCCTTCTCCTGAAGCCAGTAATCTATTCAGATCGCCAGGTCAACTAGGTCCTCGAACTCGGCTGGAGTTTTGTGTGGGACGAGGTGGTTCCGGATCTCCTCACTGAGCCCGCTAACAAAGGCATCTTTAATGGCTGTGGAATTCCAGCCGCTGTCAGCGGCCAGAGTGCGGAACTCGATGGCATAGTCGATCACCCTCCGAGAACCTTGTCTCAGTGCAAGCAGCGCCCTGAAAGCTTCGCGAGCCGGAGAGAAGTGATCGAACATGCAGGTGAGTGTTTCCGTGAATACCTGGCAACTTTGACATACCGCTGCTCCTCGAGCCCATTTCGCTGTAGCCCACCCCGCCGCTCTCCCTGATAGATGGGAAATTATGAACACCACCTGAGCCTGTTCGGAGGCGAAGGTGGCAGGATCATTGTGGAAGTGCAGCTCACACTGTACTAAGAAGGAGCAGCTCTTCCCGGATTCTCCTAACAACTTATCGGACAGGGCGAGGTGAACGGGACGAGGCGGGGGGGAGGGGGGTTGGGGGGGGGGTTACTGGTGGCGGCTGGCGGGGGGGACACTGGCGTGGTCGGCGGAGGTGAAAGCAGTTGCTCCAGACTCGCGGTTATCTGGCGCAGCAGCACGCTCAGTAGATTCACCTGCGCGCACACATCCTGTTAAAGCAGGTCCTGGCGGTCCGCGAGCTCCTGCACTCCTGTGGCTATGGTGGACAGCTGGGTCTCATGGGCTTGGATCTGTAGCTCCTGTGACTTCAGCACTTGGCTGATCGGATCTCTGTCCGCTGGGTCCATGTCTGGCCAGATCGTAATGTTACGCTGGTTCCAATAACTGATAGACCCAAATGCAGGACAGACACAACAAGATAAGGTGCAAACGGGGATCCGTTATTAGGAACATGGCTAACGTGGTACATGAACACTACTATGAAATGTTGGCTGGATCGTGGTGCGTACACTGAGATACGTCCTCTCTCTATGACAGCACAAGACGATCTGGCACTTGAACAAGGAATAGCGGGCCTTTTATCCTCCGACAGGAATGAGGAACAGGTGGGGTAATCAGGGTGGAGCCTGTAATTAGAAAAACACACACGGGAGAGGAGAGAGCAGATCAAACAGACAGACATGACCTAAATCCTATGGCAGGACATCACAGCATTACTTTTATTAATTGATTGGTGTACTTTCATCCTGCTCCCACACTTTAATATTCATTACACTCAAAATATATAAATCTATATAATCTTATCTTAATATTAAAATATGCATTTTTCATTTAGTTTGTAACTTATAGAGGTCCCTGGTATCTTAATATAACTAGTTATAAAGTATTATTTTAAGATTCACACCAAGTTGTAATACTTACAGAAAAGTGGGGGATTATGGTCATTTTCTGAGGTTGTGTGCTTTAGTGAATCTCAGGTCCACTAAAATCCTAATGCTTACAATTATGGCTATTTTTAAAGGAAGGATCTGATAGAGCCAATCAGCCAAAGTGATATTAATGACTGTGTACTTTTCTCATAACTTTATATGTATTACTACAATAACACTGCTCACTTATTTAGAATGTCTTCATTTTTTCTTTGAGATCTTGACACAGTGTAACAAAAACCATGAGCACATTGAGGTAAGTTGGAGAGTTACAGCATATAATTTATAAATCATTTCCATGTGACAGCTATTACAGCATTCACCTCTACAACTTACTCATTGTCATCTATGTCATAGGACATAATGATGAGCTCCAGCACTATGTGTGTAAACACCAGTAGTGATGTGACTGACACTAGGAGCTATTAGTGAAGTAACTCATAAGTGTGTTATGTGTCAGCTCTGGAAGAAGAGGTGAGCGCTGGAGTGCCATCAGCCATCAGTATAACCGAGATGCAAACATGTCAAGTTTGAACAAACAACAAGTAGCTCTGGCATCCAGGACAAGCAGATTTCATGTCATGGCCATTAAATTTTATTCACTTGCTTGGCAGATGGGTTCAGCAAGCAAAAAAGTGAAAATTGACAATGAATTCATTTTGGTATGTATATTTAAATTTAACAAGCTTAATATTGATGTGAGTGCATCACATCAGTATTAAGCTTGTTGAATTTAAATATACATACCAAAGTTACCACAGTGTTACTTGTTCTCATAAAGCTGTAATGTACAGTAAATTCAATGCTTATTACACACAGATCATGGTTAAATGTAAAGACACTTGCAGGAACAATACCTGTTACCTCAAAGTAGAAATGTTTGCCAATGTGTAGCTGACTTTTTAGGGGTGCAAACATTATTTCCTGTACTCTGATTAAACACACATGTAGATCCCTAGCTATGTACTTTTATCCTTTAAATGGACTACATCTTTACAGTGTCAGTTTCTGAGCAAAATACAAGAGCTTTTACTTGCCCTGTGGACTTGCTAATAAATTTATCATTTGCTCACCCCTTCAAGTTCTCTTTCTGTATAACACTGGGACTCAGGATGAAACTAGATATTTACATTATTGATGAAGGTGTCAGATGTCAAGGTTCTGCAATTTCATAGATCAATAGCTTTTTTTCATCAGAGAAATGCATTTCACAGGGTGATTCGGCAAAGCCATTAGATTTCAAAAACTGGCATTTGGAAGATGGGCATGACTCATTATGGTTACAGTGAGTGTACTGTCAAATTCTAGCACACATTTTTGTTCATGTCATAAGGTATCTTTTAAGTGTCAAAGTATAAACTCTTATGGGCTGTTCTCTATTTAGAGATATGTCATGCTATCATACAGTCATCCTGACTTCTCGGTGAAAAAAGTTATTGTATTTTTCATAACTATGCTGTTTACTGTATTCAGAAAAGAGTTCCAGTCTACTAATCTGATTGGTTGAGTGGTGTGCCAAGAATTAATGTATGTAGTATAACCAAGCATATGTTTAGTATAACCCTAATTCCAAAAACATTGAAGTCATGTAAGTTATGTAAGGTCAATCAGTTTGATCTTAAGAGCATCATGAATAGTAAGACTGGCTGCTACCATTAAACATGTAACTTGGTACTAATTGTTCATGTTCGAGTTGCCAGTGACTAAATTGGGTCAGCCTATCTGCTCGCTCGCAAATAGTGTGGGTGGATGGGTAGACACCCATTAGAACTAAGGAATTTAATATGCAAGGGGTGAATGAACTAGAAAGTCATCGGCTACCTATCAACCTGCAACTGGTGGCTCCATCCTCTTGGACTAGCCAAGTGACCTTAAACTGTGCACACTGTGCAAAAGAGTGTGCAAAAAATTAGGCGAAGACCAGGAAAGACTTCCATGTTCGGGGAGGCCAACACACCACCTCATTCAGCAGCAGTGGTAAATGTGTAAAGCGCAGAGAATACCTGTTCACACCACCTCAACCATTCATATTCGCATTATGAATTGGAATGTGCACACCCTGATATATTTAGATACTTTGCCCAAGAGGCATACAGCATTGTTTGGTCACAAACTGAGAAGACACTATGGTGCAACACAACAAGAAAACAGACTTCCTGCAAAAGGAAGGATTAGTGAGATTTTCGAAAGTTACCAAACAATGACAGACGTATACATTGAATTGAATTAGACATCATGACAGCCCTTCCTAAATATGTTTCTAGTCGGATTGAGTGACTCATAAAACTCATGAAAGCCAGACTTGCACTGTACAGTGTTAATTATCTTACAGTCATATGTGCGTGTGCACCAACTTTGGATGTAAATGACTTCTTAAAGGAAAACTGTGCTGCACTAGATAAGCTGATTGTTGATGCCCCAACCAAAGTGGCAATTACTTGTGTCAGATCCCTGGATCAAAACACTGGCATCATATTGACTGCAAAAAAGGCCAGTGACCAAAAAAAGTCATAAAGCCTTGAGCCATTATAGGCTTGTGAAATGTGAAGTTATGATTGAGCTTCAACTAAGACTACAGGTCAAAGTGAAGAAGCCTGATGTTGCCTCATTGCAAATGCCTGCTGTCCAAGTTCAATTCCAGACAAAACTGTCTGTTTCTTATAACTGACAGACCTAAAACCTATGGCTGAGAAGTGAAATGGTTTGAGATATGCAATTAAAAAAAATAAAACAAAAAAAAAACAAGATTTGTTTGATGAAAATTATGTTGAAATCAAAATGCTTGTTGAATATAGGCGAAGCACTTTCATCAAGTG
>JAOUQZ010000026.1:1412828-1423980 GCA_028564935.1 Neosilurus hyrtlii
ACACACACACACACACACACACACACACACACACACACACACATATATATATATATATATATATATAAATATATATATATATATACACACACAAACACACACACACATATTGTAACTCCATCTATCAAATGCTAGCATAACACTTTAAGCACCAGTACAGAATTTGAGAAATGAAACTTTTAATTTATTGCTCATTAGCGGGACGATACACAGGAAAAATGTGTTAAGATTAGTGGGGTTTTTTGATTGCTTTAAATTTTTGTTGATTTAATGTTTCATTTGATATTTTCATTTACATTTATCATCTATTTGAGGTTAGTACTTTTTGAGCTTAGCTCCAGCCTATTTTCTTACCCATAATGTTTTTTAATGCTCATTTCATACATAATTTATTTACACTGGATACACTGCGGTAGAGCTTACTTGAAAACAAAAAAATGCCCAACAGCTATGTGCCTAAAGTTTTGATATCTTTTTGTCCCATTGTGTATAATTATCTCCATATCAGACCAACTGTCTGCATATGTGACTTAAATAAGTTATTAACTCAGTTCATGCCATGTCCCCAAGCTAGCTGCTGTAAGGCCTCTCCTTAAGAAGCACATTCTTGATCCCTTTGGATCCCTGCCCATAAAATATCCAACAAACCTTTTGGTCAGACATTTCTGAGATTTCTCCCCGTTTTTTTTTCTGATTTCTGTAAGCCTCTAATACAATCAGTGCTAGCTAATATGCTAAATGATCAACCCCATGTCTTGGCAGGTGAGTAAATGTGTTGGTATTACTGGACTTGAGTATAGCATTTGACACCATTTTTTATCATGATATTTTAATAGACAGAACTGAAAACATGCTCAGTTAGACAGATTGTTAGCATTGCTTTAATCAATTAGAAATATTCAGAGCTTAAAATAGTTCAATATGGTGTCCCACAAGGTCAAGCCTGCAATATATGTATTTTCTTACAGTTTGCAAACACAGCTATGAAAGATAATATCTACATTCACATGAACAAAAGCATCCTCTAATTACTATTAAAAGAAATACTGATGATGGGTAGTATATCTGTCCTCCAAATTTTTTTACTCTAGAGATTGTTAACAGTTCTTAATTAAATTATAAAATAAACATTATATATAATGCTATTCTTTTTAGTATTAAAATAAACAGTTATGACACAGAATGCTGCAGGAAAAAAATGTTGAAATCCATTTTATGGAGCATGATTCACAATGAGAATGTTCTTTATATACTTTAGCACACGATTAAAGCTACGATCTAAGACAAAGAAAACATACAAATGCAATATAACATTCAAGACATGCTCTCAACATGTACATGACCATTAGCTACATAAAATCCAGAACATTTTCATTTTCATCTCAGTCTTTAAAAAGATTTGTAAGAGCTATTTCCTTGCCAGGGGTATCCCGAGCCTAACCCAGGAACACTGGGAATATACCCTAAACCAGACACCAGGCAGTAGAGGAAATCACACACTCATGCACACATTTATCACACAAAGAGCACACAAAGAATTATCCATCTACTGGTACATCTGGAAAGAGAGAGGAAGTATTTGCAGAAACAGGGAAATCATTCGCTGTTTGAAACCTACACTACTGGACCCTAGAGTTGTGAGGTTACCAACACTACCTGCTGTGTAGTCATGCTGCCCAACTATCAAACAAGTCCACCAGTACTCATGATAATCAGGTTTCTTGCTCTTGCGTCTTCAATATGCGACTTCTCTCTTTTGCATGGACGCGCTGGTGTTGTCGGAGGTTAGACTTGCAAGTAAAACTCTTTGCGCACTTCGAACAGTCATAAGGTTTCTCTCCTGTGTGAATGCGCTGGTGTTGTCTGAGATTAGTTCGGCAAGTAAAACTTTTCCCGCACTGCGAGCAATGATACGGCTTCTCACCTGTGTGAATACGCTGGTGTATTTTAAGACTGCTGGCACTGGTAAAATTCTTGCCGCACTGTGAACAGGAATACGGCTTTTCTCCGGTGTGAACACGCTGGTGTACTTGTAGTTTATGCTGGGAAGAAAAACTCTTCCCACATTGTAAGCACTGATATGGCCTCTCGCCTGTGTGAATGCGAAGGTGCCGTTGCAATCTGTGCTGGAAAGAAAAACTCTTCCCACACTGAGAGCAGTTATACAGCTTCTCTTTAGTGTGAATAAGCTGGTGTTGATGCAAATTACGCTGGTGAGAAAAACTCTTCCCGCACTGTGCACAGTGATACGGCCTCTCTCCTATGTGAATGCGCTCATGTTCTTGGAGATGAGTCCGATGAGTGAAGCTTATCCCACACTGTAAGCAGTGGTATGGCCTCTCTCTTTTGTGAATAGATTGGTGTTTCTGCAAACCTGCCAGCTGGACGAACCTCTTCCCACACTCAGTGCAGCGATACGGTTTTTCTCCGGTGTGAACACGTTGGTGTAGCCGGAGAGCGCTCTGTTGTGCAAAGGTCTTTCCACAGAGCAAACAGTGAAAGGGCCTCTCTCCTGTGTGAATGCGCTGGTGTGTGTTAAGATTACTCTGATGAGTAAAACCCCTCCCACACTCCGAACAGCGATATGGTTTCTCTCCAGTGTGAATGCGCAGGTGTGTTCGGAGATTACTCCTCTGAATGAAACTCTTTCCACACTCTGAGCAGCGATACGGCCTTTCTCCCGTGTGAATGCGCTTGTGCGCTCGGAGATGACTCACTTGAGTAAAACTCCTCCCACAATGGGAGCACTCATACGACTTTATCTTCTTTCCGGCGTGAATGTGCTGGTGTAGCTCAAGTTCACTCGCTTGAATAAAACTCTCTTCACAATCGGAGCAATGGTGAGTTTTCGTTTGCATTTGACTGCTAGAGCTTGTGATGCACAAAGCACCAGAGGAGTCAGCTCCGAGTTGATGATTACAGGAGCTGTTCGTAGGGAGCAGATTAAATTTTTCAGATGTAATCTCTCCTGAATTCAACAGTCTTACATACTCTTCATAGTGGCATCTCTTGATATGTTTGTGGAAGTGAAATAAAGATGTATAGGAAAGTGCACACAAGGAGCAGGAGAAGGCTTGCAACGGGATGCCATTCATTTCTGGAGCAGGACAAAAAAAAAAAAAAACAACAGACAACTTCAAATGCAATGAATTTTTTTTTTTCATTTTCAGGAAAAAAAAATCTTTTGAACTGCTTCAAAAACAATTATGTTTACAGCTAATATAAGCAATAACCAACCGAGCCATATGGTTTAACACAGTCAATCACCAAAAAAATCCTCAAACCCAAGCTACAAGATATTAACACACTAATCCTCCCATGCCACCAAAGCACCAAGGCATTAGGACAGAATTCACAGGGGGGAATGCCAAGTACTTAGAAATGCTCTAGCTAGACAAACTACCATTTACTAAACCAAATCAATTCCATCCAAACCACCAAACCTTAAATTCCATGAACTGGGTATACGCTGCCTGGCCAAAAAAAAAAGGTTCTGCACTCTAATGTATTGTTGGAGTGCCTTAAGCCTTGATTATAACATGTAATCGCTTCAGCATTGTTACTTCATTTTTGTCAGGTCAAGGCTCAGCAACACTACATGGCAATTAAATGAAGTCAGATTACAACCTGAATGAACTGAATGGCCAATTTATCCCATCAATGTACTTTTTCTTCCCTGATAGCACAGAAATTAAATTGAGGCTCAACTAGGGGAAAGAGCTTTTCATGGAGTATGAAGAATCCTTTTCAACCTTAGTGAAACTCCTTGGGATGTGCTGGAGTTTAAGAAACTTTAAGGAGTGGTTCAATTGTCCCATCATAGATTCAACATGTAGGTGAAAAATGAACTATAGGAAGGCATCTGTGGTGATATTAAGTAAAGGCCTACTGGAAGCTCAAATTTTGGATCACAGTGATTGTAAGATAAGCTATCTACTACTCAGAATGTAGAAGAATCTCACCTGACCAAGAATTCCTTCCTTAATAATACCTTATATAACAAGTCCCCCAAGAAGACACTTTAGCATAGACCTTGAGTAATGCTGAACACCTGCACATCTTTTTTAAGCAACAGATGAGAGAATGTCTTTTGGAAGAACAGTGTTCCAATTCTTCAGTAACATTGCAGTAACAGTACAGAGACTTTGAGGCACATTAAAGGACTTCTGGGGACTCAAAAGGGCCCAAAGCCATACTATGCGCACAATCTTGACATTTCGCTCATCTGTATGTGTAAAACTGGTAAAAGTTAAAGAAGTTTGTCCAACTAGCTTTCCCAAATGATTAGACAGGTTATCTTATCTAACAACCTGATATGTTTGGATTATTTTTGCTCATGCCAAAGTGATGAAAATCCTTTGAACATCTTTGGAGCTTTGTCCGGCAATTTTTTTAGAAACTACATTTTTTCTTGGAAACAAAAACTTTCCAGTAGAGCAGGTACTGATGACTTCAGTGACTAGCTAGATCTTTTAAACATGTATTAACAGATTCTACCTCTCTTTACAGACTTTGTGCTTTATTTCTGATTCACTCTTAAAGCATCAAGCAATGGTATTTGGCTTGAACATTGCAAAGACTAATGAAGTTTAGGGACTAATTAAATGATTAGCTTACAATGGCAAAAAAGTAAGTGTGCCCTTTGGTGTTACTTGTATTTATGTATAAATCTAGCATACAATACAGACTAATCCTCATGCAAACTATCATAATGAACAAACACAAAAAGCTCACTTTTTGTCCATATTAAATATGTCAGACATTCATTAAATACGATAGGAAAATTATGTGAATCACTTAAGCTAATTAGTGTCAGAAGCTAGCAACCCCTTAAGTCCAATCAATGAAACTTGATTTGATTTATAAAACAACACTCAAACAATTTGAGTTTGCTATACACAAGCATTGGCTGATGTAAAAGATGCCTCACAAAAAGCAATCTCAGAAGCTCAAGAGCTGTTGATTTTCATAAAGCTGGAAAGGATTAAAACACATTCTTAAAGAGTTTAGATATTAATCTTTCCACAATTAGAGAAATAAGATAAATACTGTGACTCCTTAAAAGTCAGCACCCAGCCAAGGCTCAAGGCAGAAGAACAGCTTGAAGAAATCACTGAAACTGGCCAGTATCTCTGTTCATGAGTATACCATATTTAAAACACACACGGAAGTTCTTGTCCTTAAAAAGGCTTAAAATCACAAAGCATTTAAGGTACTCTTACCCTGAAAGCTGCCCATATGGCTGATTTGGTGTTTTAGTTTTCCTCCAGGTTCTAAGCATTAGTGAACTAGGTTAAACAAGTTTTAATATTTTGAACACGCCAAACTCTCATCAATACCACAATCAAATCAAAGCAAAACCTGTCATGCTCTCTTATTGGAAGAGATTGTCTTCCAACCCATTTACTAGCAGCGCATTTACTCAGCATTTTGTCTCCTCTCGCATACACTGCCTCCGCATGGCCACAACAATGACACTGGCACAGTAGCTTTTTCTTTGTTACCAGGTAGTGTTGGCTGTGAAACCCATTTCTAGGCACCCACAATATATACACATTTGGGGCAAGATTTGGAAATCTCCCAAAATGAAAAAAAAAAAGGGTAAAAAGCCATTTCTGCAAATAAATCATTTCTGCTGCCGTAGTGGGGCATTCAAAGCAAAATATTTAGGTTTTATTTGTGTAAATAAACTTCTGGAAATGGGCGGCACGGTGGCGCAGTGGTTAGCACGTCCGACTGACAACAAGAAGGTCCTGGGTTCGATTGTCGGCTCGGGCGTTTCTGTGTGCATGCTCTCCCTGTGCTTGCGTGGGTTTCCTCCGGGTACTCCAGTTTCCTCCCACAGTCCAAAAACATGCACAGTAGGCTAATTGGCCAATCCAAATCACCCCTAGGTATAAGTGTAAATGGTTGTGTGTGACTGATGGCCCTGCGATGGCCTGGCGAGCTGTCCAGGGTGTACCCCCCCCCTTGCATAGAGACGGCTGAGATGGGCAGCCTCCCCGCGACCCTAATTAGGAATAAACGGTTCAGAAAATGAATAAATGAATGAATGAATGAACTTCTGGAAATTCCTTTTCAAACACTTGATTCCACATTTTCCATCTGTTTACTGAAAACCATTCAGTAAAGAGACATAAAACTGTTGTCTCTAGGTAAGATTAGTCATGATATCCATAACTGCTTTAATTTCAATCAACCCTGCAGGGTCTACTGATGTGGGCGTGGTTCACAGTCCACGCATGACTACAAGACTTGGATCTGCACAAAGCTACCTACCTAAGCATGTAACGAGCAATTAGGGGACACCACAGCGAATCATCCCTCTCCATCCCACTCTGTCCTCTGCATGGCATTCCCACTGAATGTCTGAATATACACGATAGCACCAAGGGAGCATTGTTTAGACCCACTGATGTTACAGTTGAAAAAAATGAGCCAAAAAGACTCAGGTGAGTAAAAATGTCCTTCTATAAGCATCTTGAAATTAATCCTTTGTTCTAACCGTTGGATCTCTCTTTCAAAAGAGCTACCCGCACTCAGTGGACTGTGTGGACTATATATTTGTTACTGTCTTTCCATCATAATTGTGTATGTCTGAAGCCTTTCTACAGCTTTGCAAGACCTTGCAAGTTTCCTTACATATCCAATCGATATAATTGACATTCATGTCAGGGAACTCTTGCAGAAACTGACTAAAATACTGCAGCTACAGGACAGTCAGGGGTCAGACAGATCAGTATATTTTTTCAACTGGACAAAATTTGAAATTCTACCTCTGATACACAGTTTGTCCTTACTGCTCAATGATACATATAACCATGCTGTATGGCATTGTCAATCGGTTCATCATGGTTTGGCCTGAACCATCCCACAAGTATAGATATAATGTAATTTCGAAGTTTGTTCTTCTTTCCATTAATCAATTTATTCTAAGAAGTACAAACTGCGCAAGCAGTTCATTGTGCTTGCATCTCGAGGGAAAAGTGAGGTTGATGGTAGACTATATGTTTGTACCCCTACAATTTAGGCACCATAATCCCTGTCTGATGTATAGACTGCTAAATGTATTTTTGAAAGTAAACATTGCACTGGCAGCAACTGAACTTAGTGAATGTCTTTGTGGAGTGTTGGGTATCCACTGTTAATAATCAGTGCTGTTCGGAGCATACCAGCTGGCAGACACTGTTGAAGCTGCAAATCACTGCTCAGTTTATAGTCAGCTGAGAAATATTCACCAGACTCAGCCATCAACATCACATGAAAGTATTTGACCATTTCGTTGGCACTGCAACACTGCATAATCAGCAAGACCAGGGCAGTGGCTCACCAGATTCAGGGCATCTGTCTCCCTTTTGATTGCTGTGTCTCAGCCACAGTTCTCAACCAATCAGCACAGGCCACAGCCACTAGTACAACCCATCTTGACAATATTTTTTTTTTCTTGCTTAGCCTGCAAACTATTTACAATATCTCCCGAATGCTGCCAGAGATGCCATTAACTACTGAGACTCAGCGCAAGATTCCTCATAGCACTCAAGAGCCTTTCAGGTACAGCCACAGACATATAATCCTTATAATCCTTATCTTTTTCAGATTTGGAATAGGAGGGGATTCAAGTCCCTGTCAGACAAATTCCATCATTGCTTGTGAGCTCTCTCTGTGTAAGGCTTTAACATTATCATCACAGGTATCAGATGAGCCATATCTGATGATAAGTCATCCATCTGCCATAAGAGAGAGGCTGAGCTTTCATTAGGCATCACTGTGCATCCTATGATTACCTATACTTAAGCAAACTGATAACAAGTCAAGTCAGTTTTATTTGTATAGCGCTTTTTACAATTAACATTGTCACAAAGCAGCTTTGCATAGTAAAATTAAATTAGGGAGGAATCTAAAAACTTCTCTCTACAACCCCCTACACATCCCTAATGAGCAAGCCCACGGCGACAGTGGGAAGGAAAAACTCCTCAGCTGACACGAGGAAGAAACCTTGAGAGGAACCAGGCTCAGGAGGGAACCCATCCTCATTTGGGTGAACAGTACCCCATGCAGCCTGAAGTGGATGGAAAGAGGGGGCAAGCAAATCAGCTGTAGTTGGAATCGGTAGCCTGAGCAGGGGTGAAAATAAACACTAGTCCGCTGGCCTGTGGCGACACAAATTTGGAGGGCGAGTGAAATTAGCTAGAAAGTCATTATGCTGGCGACGTGACAAACCCAACAGATCTTCTGCAATATGTGTTATAACCCGGAAGCCTATGAGAAACACTATACCGGTGCCATGCTGGTTGCCCAATGGAGGCTGTGAATGTAGAACGTAGAGCAAATGTGCTTTAATCCGTTGTTCCAACCACACGCAGAGGCAAAGAGACGAGCGTTTTTTTTTTCCATGTCCCGGCAATTATTAAAAGCCAGGGCGAGCATGCTGAAGAACTTTCTAGAAAAAGGTGAGCTAAATGGTTCAGCAACATCTCCAGAGCAGATTTGGATGTGAAGATCCACGTTTGCAGTGACCATTTTATCATAAGCGGTGATTTCACATGTAAAGCTAAAATTTTGTGTCATTTTGTTCATAATAATGAGAAAGCTACTTATTAGAAAGAATTATACTGAAAGCAAAGCACAGACTGAGCGAAGGTGTGGGTTGTTAGCTAGTTCGGCTGGGTAGAAACAACGAGTCAAGACTATGCTAAGTGAAGTTCCAACTGTTAAAATGTGCTTATTTTCTAAGGCACCTAATATGCAGCGGTTTTATGTACAAATATTTTTTTCAAGAACATTCCAGACTGCTCAGTGTTCAGTCTGCACTCTTTGTGATACATGTTTTTAAGGGTCAATTTCGTAACGCAAAGCCAATTTCTGAAGGTGTCTCTGCTGTACAGCGAGAGGAAGACTATGAAAGTAATTAGAGAGAACTATTGCATCAGCCTGAATCCTTTGGCGTGATAAACTGTTTGTGTGGCCTCCAGTATGTGCTGTTGTAACTAGGGGCAACGCCTAGTCACGTGATCGTATTAAAGTCCATCTATAGGCAAAGAAGATATTGTGCTCCTGACCAGTAAATATGAAGGAAGACTAGTAGTTTTATAATTTCGCTAGTGCTGTTGGCCAGTAGCTTAGTTTTGCTAAATTCCACCCCTGGGTTTCTGATTTAGCTTCATTTTGTTAAGTGTATAATCACCACATATTTTTTTCTTTACTTTATTTCTTTACTCGCTAAGTCATTCCATAAGGTTTGAAGTTCATTCATGCTATGCAAAAGTCAAAAAAATTTAATATGTGGCACCTTTAAATTTTTCAGAAACATTGGTATTTTCAATGTTTTTATTAGCCATACTTTTACCTCAATATACTGGTCGGAATGATTTTTTTTGGTTCTCATTGCCTACAATAGCATTGTTTGATACATTTTCACCAAAGAATCATAGGGAAGTAATTTTTTTAGTTCTCTTTATTAGGAGCACTTTTAGTCAAAAGTGGTGGGGTATAATCATCACTGCACACTACTGTATACTGTACATACGTATGCACTATAGTGAACAGCACTGGAGATACTAGTTACAAATATTGATCATAATAAATAACAACCTATATTTTCTTAAGTCTCCTGTTCATGTTTTGAGAGCAAAGACATTTGCAATGTTGTGTAAATAGCACAAAGAAGGATTACAAAACAGGCAAAAATGGAAAAACATATTTCAGAATAAAAGACATTTAATTTTTTTCTTTCTTAAAGCTGCAGACACCAAGTTTACAAACAGACATTTAAATCGCACAACTTGATACCCATCACACTAGACAGAATCTAACAGTGATTCCTGATACGATTGCCAATCATAACAAAACTACTAGGCACTAAACTTTGGGCATCTGCCTCTTTGACCGTGAGGTATATATAGAAGCCTAGCAAAGGTAATTATGAGCACTACAATATCACTGAGTTCTATTCAGAACTGGAGAGCTGCCTCACTAATAAAACTATCAACAATGTTGAAGCCATTTTTGTCCTCCTACTCATGTACTTAGCAAACAGAAACAAGCTGTCAAGGTCCCTAAAGTTAGATAAGTCTTTATTATTAGTATTACATGAATAAAGGGACATTCGGAGCAAGGAAACTTTTACAGTCCCTTCTGCCAAGGACACAAATAATACATAAATACCTTTATTCAAACAGATTATATTCTTCATATCACAAATGAGCAGATCATTCTTATCATGAGCCCTCCAGTTCGCACAGGTGAACATTCATGCATTAAAGCCCATATCTCACCAACCTATTAACCGATTTTAATCAACTAGGACTTAAAATAACACTCTGATGGTACAGAATAAAATGTGCTAGGAGAATTAATTTCTTCTAATCTTTACAGCTTCTTAAATAAAAACATTCCTGTTTTTGCCTGGATAAAAGTCTTGAAACATAATGGTAAGCAATAATTTGTTGATATTTGCGTCTGGTAATGTTCCCACCCATCTTACATAGCTTTGTGATACCTATGTACTGGAGGTAACCTTAAACCATGATGTTTCACTTTCATACATGACTGGCTCTTCGGTCAACTCTGGGTCCAGCAATTTTCTAGATTGCTTTTAGGAGATCTTGAAGGTTTCTACAGTTTTTGCGAAAATATTTTATAAATTGGCTGAATGCTGCTTTAATACCTGTATTTTATGTATATTTATTTAATCAAGCATTTTTCATTATTTTTTACTAATTATATTTTACTAATTATGCTGATCCAGAATTTGATGTTACATGAATGTGACAAGTCTTTTGTTCAGCCTAGAATGGATATGTTCATCTTTTATTAGCTGTAAAAAGTATAAATAAATTTACAATTTCCTGTTGCCTTCACCAAACAATCTTTATACTTGTAGGATTAATGTAAGGCATAGCCGATAAAAAATCGGTTAAATTAAAAATGAAGTTATCAGTTATCAGTTGTTGTCAGTATCAGGCACACATGCGACAAAACTTTTGATGATAACTCCTATGACCCAATCTGGCAAAATGAGTCACAATGACCAATTGCCCATTTAAAAGAGGAGACTCTAAGCTTTAAAATAAAATAAATTTGGTGGTAATATCTTGAAAATTGACCAAGTTATGGCAAAATGAAGTTTGTGATGAGACGCCTATAAATTTCA
>JAOUQZ010000026.1:1516116-1528991 GCA_028564935.1 Neosilurus hyrtlii
GGCTGGCGCCCATCTCAGCCGACTCTGGGCGAGGGCAGAGTACACCCCGGACAGCTCGCCAGGCCATCGCAGGGCATATATATATATATAATATGTATGTTTTTTTCCCCTCACTTCTGTAGTGTCTTGTTGAAGAAACTGAGTTTGCGACATGAGACGTGATGTAACACTCACTCTGTCCCACTCGGAGCACCAGTTTCATGGATTTGGTTTTGCACACGCCACCCTCCATGTTATCCAGGCCTTCTAATGTGCTGTTCGATGTTGCTGGAAGAGAAACAGAAAGAAAAAAACAACAAGAGAAATATTAAGGAGCGGGAAAAATATTTACAAGCAGTCTAAACTAGCCGACCTGCTGTCTGTGCATTTGCAAAGGTGTGCGTGTGTGCGTGTGTTTGTGTGTGTGTGTGTGTGTGTGTGTGTGTGTGTGTGTGTGTGTGGCAGCGGACTAAACTGGTATTGCTGCCCTACACTGGAAATGAGCTTGGGGATTTATGAGAAAGGAAATTTGCTTTGCTCAGCAGGCTAACTAAAACTGCTGTGTGTGTGTGTGTGTGTGTGTGAGAGAGAGAGAGAGAGAGAGAGAGACACACACAGTGGGAGAGAGACTCCGAAGCCTCTCAAGAGAATGTGTGTTTGTTATAAAAATCATTAAAGCGTAGCCTAAAACAGATCTCTGAACACATACACACACACAAACACACACACACACACACACACCAGTGATCAGACTGTGCGAGGGAGTGTAAAGTAGTTTGCTGTGCTTTTCGTGTTGCTTCTTGTGCAGACAGACAGAGAGAGAGAGAGAGAGAGAGAGAGAGAGAGAAAGAGAGAAGGAGAACCTGTCATTCAGAACTTGGATTAAAGAGCTAATGGACACACCCACACACCCACACACACACATACTCAAGTACATAAACATGGATACAAACTACACTGGTCAGAAAGTAGGGCGTAGAAATGGAAAAGAAACAGAGAGAAAGGAAAAGTACAGAGAGAAGAAAGAAAGAAAGAAAGGAAACCCAAAGAAAATGCTTAACAAATTGGACAAGTAAAATAAAGAAGGGATAAAGACAATGGAAAGAGAAAAAGAGAAAAGGAAATTGATAGAGAGAAGGAGAAGGAGAAATGATGACCAATGCAGTGGGAAAGAAAGTAAGAGTGAAATAAAGAAAGAATGTATATTGATAGATGAGACACTGAGGAAAAGGAAATAAGTAAACAAAAGGAAACTGAAGAAAGAACAGAAGGTAAGAGAAAGAAAAAGAAAAAGAAATGAATGAGGATTAGAATAAGAACAGAATTAAAACATTTTAAATAAATTATGAAGGCAAAAGTAAAAAAATGGTTTGGAATAAAATAAAGAAGAAGAAAAATAAAAAATACAATATAACGGCTTAAAGAGGAAATGTGAATGTAGAATAAAAATGGAAAGAGAGACAGAGAGAGAGAGAGAAAAGGAGGTTTTCACCCAACATGCTCCACTTTGCTATGAGCGATCTCACTTTTGTGTTCATGTGACCCTTCAACCTGAACTAAAGCACGCACACACACACACACACACACACACACACACACACACACACACACACACACACACACACACACACACAGGGCCTTAGGCTGTGCAGTCAGCCACAAAGTCACTGAGCATGCACTGCAGCTGCCACACACACACACACACACACACACACACACAAACACACAGAAGCACACAAATGCACTCACTCTGAAACCCATCAACACACACACGCACACACACATCCTTTAGCATACACTCGGTCAGAGGCACGTGTTTTCGTATACACACACTGGAAACGTGTAATTAGACACACACATTCCAGCGGTAAAGGCTCATTTAGACTAAACATGTGTAGCCATAATTGCAGCCGCAACATCCAGTGCAAAATTGCAGCCACTTACACACACTCTCACACACAAGTTCACACATTCCTCCTGTACACAAACACACAGCATAAAAACGCCACGACACACGTTCAGTTAAGCTTGTTCTTGCAGACAGAGACCCCACCCCACCACACACACACACAACCACACACACACACACACACACACACACACACACACACACATCACTGACACCACGGAGCGCACAGCAATCAGGCATGAGACGAAATGTAAGCTTCACCTCTACAGATGAAACAGAGAGAAAGAAAGAAGGAATAAAATAAGATAAATACAAAAAATGAAGGGAATGGAGTGATGAATGTAAGTAAGAAAGAAGGAATATGCATTACCAGAATGGATAAATAATACAGACATTGAGTTATTGAGTCTGAAAGAGTGCGCAATAGAGAAGAAATACAGAGACAGAAAAAAGAAAGAATGAAGGAGGAACGACGTACAGCACAGTTTCAGTTCTTAGCTATGAACAATTCAGCACATTCATAAACGCCTGGAAACACTCGAGTGTGCAAATGTGGTCCAAAAAGCCTGCCCACCTAGGGAACGAGTACATCCACATACACACACCCATCCCCAAACGACTTGTCTCTCACACACACACACACACACACACACACACACACACATACATCAAGACCATTTAGGTCAGATATCCCTGGCCCCGTGGCAGCGTGCTGAGCTGCCTAAAAAATCCTGTCAAAGTGACCTGGCAATTTGGGGCGTGCAAATCTTTCCTTTTGTACTGAGACTCCGTCAGTGTGATCCACTGATCTTCTCTCACACAAACACACACTCATACAATCATCCATCAATAGACAAGCAATAAAATATACATTTCTAAAATGCACAGATGAGGAAGACTGAAAAAGAAGAAATGTTTTTTCTCAAAGTTTAAACTGCATACAGGACGCAACGTCTGCTTCGACTTTTCCATGGGAAATCGTGACAATATCGTAAACTGTGGTAAAGGTTTACTCAGTGATCATGATGTGGAGCTTCTTTGATGCGCCATGCTATGCATTTCACCACCACCCAGCTGTTTCGCATAACTATACTAATCATCATAATCATTATAATTACTCTGATTGCTTTGCTGTTCTTTGTAAAAACTTAATGCAGCCAAGCGACTTTGGCAAGCTTGAACTGAATTTCCTTGTTGGAGCGAATTGGCCAAATTGCTATAGCATGCTCACATAAAAACAACAAACCTTGAATACCTGCTAACGTAAATGTTATCATGCGCCAAATCAGAGTGAGCTGAACTGAATTAAAAGGTGCCAAAATTGTTAGCATGCTTAAAAAAGACATACAAACCTCGCGTATGTGCTAACGTAAATATTAGCATGCTTGTCAATGGCCTTGCTTGTACAGGAATAGAAAGTAAGCCTGGGATTAATTTAGGTGCACTCAACGCCAGAAACAGGATGAAGCCATTCTTGGATCAGTCTTCAGGAAAAGAGTAGTGGCGTGTTGTGATCTGGAAGACGCTCCTCAGCCCAGTTGTTTATCAGTTCAGAACTGAAGCACAAGTCAACCATGACTTACTACTACTGCAATTCAAACTGACACAGACCTACAGCAGTTTTGGATTTGGACTCAAGAGACTACTGCAAGTGTGTAATCTACAGATTTGTGTTCAAATTAAACTGAAGGCTTTTTTTTAATACATCCTTTTAATTCAAATTGTAAAGTAATTTAAGGCCATTAGGACAGCAATAATTGCCTGGTGTTGTCTCTGGGGAAACCTTGGCTGTAATGCAAGGGCTTCTGTTAGAAGGGAAAATGATAACTATAAATGTAACTATCACTGCATTTGAGAAAATCATACAGGGTATACAAAAAATATACATCTAGCAAGCTAATCGATGTGAAGAGTCTAGACAGCTGAAGAGTAAATCTCTTTGGGAAGTAAAGCTGATTTTATGAAGAAGAAGAAGATGAAGAAAACATTTAACAAAGTCAGAAAGGAAGGTTGGGAAAAAACTAACAAAGTAGGTAAGGCCGAAGAAAAAAAATTTTCAGGTTCTCATTAGAATTTTTTGAAAACCCAAATATGGCACACATTTTGTTGTTGTTTGTTTGTTTGTTTGTTTGTCTGTTTTTTTAATAGAAAAATTAGGTGATTGTTGAAGCCCAAAAGCTTAAATTACAAGAACCTTTTAGATGAACTTGTTTCAATTTTCTGCTTCACAATACACCCTAGATGAGTAGTCTTTTACATGTACATTTAACATGTACTAAACTCGCAACAACTGTCTATAGAACAGCAACCTTGCAGTTCCAAAAATATTTAAAAATTTTTATATGGGTAAAATGTGTAATGTATGGGAAAACCTAGCCAATGAAAATAGCTGAGATAAAAAAATATAGCAAAGTGGGTAAAGTTGAGGTAACATAAACTAAGTGAGTAAGACTGAAGGTAACAAAAATTACAAAGCAAGTAAAACTATCAAAAAAATCAAACAATGTAGGTTAGATGATGTAAAATGGCTAACAAAGTAAATAAAATTTAGGTAAAACTTTGAACAAAGTAATGCGTAAGTGAAAATGTAACTGAGTAAAGTTGAGGTAAAAAATTTAACAAAGTGAGTAAAGCTGAGGGAAACTGCATAAATATTAGAAAGAATTCTAAGAAAGTGGGTGAAACTGAGGTAAAATATCTAAGAAAGTGAATAAAGTTGAAATAAAATAAAAATCTAACAAGGTGGGTAAAGTTGAGGTAAAATATTTTACAAGGTGGGTGTAAAAAATTTAAGTAAGTGAGTAAAACTAACATACAAACTAACGAAGCGAGTAAAGCTAAGGTAAAAAATGCATCGGAGTGAGTAAGGCTGAGGTAAAACATCTAACAAAGTGGGTGAAGTTAATATCTAACAAGGTGGATAAAGCTGAGGTTAATAAAGACAACAATGCCGAGGCAAAATATTTACCAAAGTGGTTAAAACCGAGTTAAAAAAAATGTAAAGGTTGTTGCTTTTTAAAGAATAATAACCCTTTTGCCAGGTGACATAAAGGCATGACTATTTTCGTCAGTGAAACAATGTCAATGAACACCTCTGATACACACGGCATTACAGGGCTAACTTGCTAAAAGTCAAAACCCTCAGGGAGAAAACAAAAATGTAAGACTTTCTAGGGCCTTAAATTAATTCAATTAAATGTAAGACTTGTGTAAGAATCCACACATACCCTGTAATCAGATGCGTTTGGCTCGGTATGAACAGATGATGTGATAGTCTACGCCTTGTAGGAACTTGAGGCCCCACAGGGCTGAACAAAAATACCAGACTGAGCTGCGGATTATTTTGCTAAGTGTGCACAGAGCCAGAAACGCAGGATGAAACCATCCTTTGAGAAGAAGCAGTTGAGACATCTAGTGAATCAACGTGACTTGTGTTATAACCTTGAAGATGCTTCTCCACTCATCCAAGGAGTTTCTGATGAACCTATGAATAACTGATGAATAGCAGATGGCCAGTGAAATGTTTCCAAGATTAAAGCACCCAACCAATCGTTTTGTCGTGTTGCTACTAGACAGTTAAAATGGCCCAGATGACTACAAACCTAGTCAGAGACAAGAAAAGCTTATTGCAAATCAGTAGATTTGTTAGACGGACATCTAATCAGCTACATTTGGCTCGCTACACATGGGTGATGCGGTGGTCTTCGGCTTGGAGGAAATTAAGGCCCCACAGGTTGGGGATCAACAGAAATACCAGGCTGAGCCTTGGATTATTTTGCTAAGTGCACTTAGAGCCAGAACCACAGGATGAAGCCATCTGGAGCATCATGCCCATTCAAACCGAAGGGGCACACGCATGCTCCCTCGAATTTTTCAAGCTTGGTCCATTGATAGGTTCAGTGAGCAAGCAAACTCTGAGCTTAATGAATAGACTTACAACTAGCCCAGTTTTATCGACAGCTAATTTAACAATCTTTGTTAAAGGTATCCCTTCTGGTTGGGGCAACTTGGCACATGCTAAGCTATGTATTCTGTATCCTTTATTCAGTTAGAATAGTATTTTATTTACATTTATATTTATGGCATTTGGTATATGCCCTTATCCAGTGAGACTTACATTTTTGTCATTCATACAATGGTCTTGCTCAAGGGTCCAGTAGCAGCTTGGTGTTACTGGGGCTTGAACTGATGACCTTCTGATCAGTAGCCCAGAACCTTTCACCACTGAGGCACCACCGTCACTATTTAGATCAACCTCTATTTATCAAAGCACCAATACGGAAGGACATATAATAGCTAATGTTTATATGATTTTTGGAAACAAAATACAACAGACACAATGTTTTGCTAAATAGCAGTCAACACCTTAGTCTGAAATTGATGTTTGTTTGCTACTAGGTAGATTTCATGATATATTTGGTACAGTACTTACAGATGACGTGGTAGTCTTTGCCTTTGAGGAACTCTAGACCCCACAGGTTGGGACTGAACTCCTGGAACTTGAAGGTAAACTTGACGTCTTGATCAGGCTTGTCGCAGTTCAGCAGTGCCACGTTGCCCTTCGCCACCCTGCAGTTCTCGAGCTGTTCCTGTGTGACCAGGTGCACACGGAAATATTCTATACCTGTGCTTGTACTCTGGCCCGGCCTGAGGCGGGGACACACAATGTCCATTTTATCCCCGATCTGAGGGTACAAGGTGATGCCTTTCCCGGGTACAAACCTGAAAAATGACAAACGCGTTGAATATCATATTAAAATATTTAATATAAGCACTTGTTTATTGTTTCTAGAAGTGTTTCTATTTGGAACAGCCAACTAGCCTAATGTGCATGTCTACGGGCTGTGGGAGCAAACTGGTCCATATACCATATGCAAACTCCACACAGAAACGCCCTCACTGAGTCTAGGACTCAAACCCAGAACCTTCTTGCTATGAGGCGGTTGTGCTAACCATTTGCCATCATGCTGCCCTTTGGGTGAAACTGTCAAACTATATTTTTAAATCACTACCAAAAGCAGCAAGTGAAAATTCCACTGGGGTAACAGTCACTTGTCTGGAGCCTTCACTTTCTCTGGAATCAAAATTTAGTTTAAGTCAATTAGTACTCCATTTCTTATTCAGACGTCCCCACCATGTGTCTGTTTCTCCTCTAAGGGCTAAAAGACTGCCAGGGAAAAACCACGACGACGAACTACAAGTGACGTTAGCTCACGTATAATTTGTGTCAGCATTAGCCACAATGCGTGCCAGCGTTTTTTTTAGAAGGGAACTCCTAGAAACAAGACAAGATGATGTGGATATGAAGGCGAATAGTAACAAGAATCAAAGACAGCTTCCAAGAAGACCGGTGTGACTAAGGCAAAACTTTAGATTGCATGATGGATCAAAATGATGTCATGAGTATCTGCTTACAATTTCATATGGAGGCAAAAAAGTGCAGTGGCAGAAGCAAAAAATTTCCCCTTTATTTTTTATTCAAATCCACTAAACCCTTTGAGCTGAATGAATGTATATTCTAGATGAATGTAAATTCTAGATAAACACAAACATGGAAGCAGGTTAAAGAGGGTGACTTAAGAGATCCGATCGTCTTCATGAAATGTACTACTAGACACCTAAAATGCTTCTGAGCAATTTGAGTCCAGTCACAATAAGCATGATCAATCAGATCAGTTAAGCAGGAATGTGAACAAGTCTGAATCATGTAGTCCTGTCCAAACACTGGGCTTTAAAGAGGAGCTTCGCTACACGCTGATTAAAATGCTTAACCCAAATCCACTCAAGGCGCTGACCCTCGAGACTGTTACGAGCTAGTGCTTTCAAACAAAGCAGGCCAGCTTTTGTTTTACTCCAGGAGGAAGCTCCATGCTGTAAACCAGCCGGCGAATGACGCCATGCAATTTCCCTCCTCTGGTTCAGACTTTTGTGCTAAACCGAATCAAAAAGTGGCCGTATAACAATTATTGGAGCGCTTTAGTTACCGGTGATTTGCAATCCTATAAATCCTTCGCTTTCTCACTTTTTCTTATTAAAAAAGCGTGCAAACCATTAACATTCCTTTCCTCTCGGAGTCGCAGGTGTGGATTGCAACCTAAACGTTTCCATGTCGAGAACGTGACACCGGAGTGCACCCATACGCCACACAGACATCTGTTTCCTTTTTGATGGCATTTCCTAGACTAATGAGACCGATTAGCTCCATGCTTAATTCAGCCATTGCAATTCAGACTCTTATTGCTAAAACCATACGTTCAAACCAAATGGCCTGGTTTTGATTTTACGCAATCGGGTCACAAGATGCACTTCAATAGAGCGCATGTGCTTATACGGGAGTGTGTTTTTTTTAAGGAATTAGGTTCTCTAAACTTGGGGCATGTGGCAAAAATCTATAATCAAATATACCACAATCCTATTTATATGGTCTTGCCAAAACCATTGGCACTCTCCTTTAGGTTTAAAACCTTGAAGGTGTTATTATTTTGTTGTAGTTTGTCCTCCTGAGGATATGTTTCGTCTAGAATCTTATAATCACTTGTTTCGAATGAGAAACAGTGCCAAGTACAGCCCATTTTATTATTTATATGGTAATTATCAGCTATATGGTGAATACCTAAAACACACTTGCAGAGAGATTTGTTCCGATAATTACATCCTTTGACAAGAAAGTTTAGAGTCCATTATAAGACAACATAACTGTGGACCGAGTACTTAGAAATTTGATAGCTTGAAATGATATTGGCTCGGAGTGTACGATTTGACCTGAAATATTGTACTGTGATACTTAAATACATGATATCCAGATGCTATGTCTACTTCTAATAATATTGTGCTTTGTTACGGTTTTCTAACAAATAACGGCTATATATATATATATATATAAATTTTAGGCATTTAAGATAACTTTAAATGGAAAAGTAGCATTATATAACACTCCATTGATACTGTCTATTGGCTATAGTTAGACATATTAAACAATTGAAGTTTACTACTTGAAAAAAATTACTTTGTGACCTATTACAAGTCCAGGCTTAAACACTGTGTTGTACTGTATAATGGGGGGGTGTTTGATAATTTAATAATCTGTACACGTGTAGAAAACATTCTGAACTGTCATAAACAATGTTTTAACAATTTTAGGAGCCCATAAAACAAACAAGACTGACAGACTTCCACTTTTTAAGGCCCACATGCATGCATCCTCATAAAAACCATCAGAAGCTGTAAACACACACACACACACACACACACACACACACACACACACACACACACACACACACACACACAAAGCTGGTTAGTTTTGCTCTCCTCGGGGTCTCTGGGAAGTCAGGAAACGTTAGCGCCCCTCCTTCAGCCCCCTGCGGCTTTAACTCTAACTGTGCTATACAGAGCCGTCCGTGTGGAGAAAGGGGGTTTGGTGGGGGGTTGCTGGTGGTGGTGGTGGTAGAAGGATTGATCTCTGAACCTTGAGAGTCTTTGTCTCCAAAGCCCCGTGACAAAAGAGTTCCTGGAGCTCATGAAAACAAAATGCAGGGATTTTCGGGGGGTTTGCTTTAATAACAAAAACGTATCCCGATCTTAAGCTGGGTTAGTCTCAAGCCTTCCGTCCTCCCTCTATCTGACAGCCTAATTACCGGAAAATAAATTAATCCGAAAAAATTTTACGCAGCACGATCTCTCCGGCTAATAAAAATGCTTATTTTAATCCTCAGAATTTCATGTCAGTCAGATCTATATATGGATTCAGTTTCAAGGTCCAAATAGGCAGTTTGAAGCCACCTCCAAGAGTTTTACGGTGCAGCCAAACCTTGGCAGGAGAATGGTGAAAGTAACCACTGAAGCCTTTATTTGGCCTCATAAAAGCGCATCGTAAAAGTGTCGTAAAATCGAAACAGTCGCTGTATTTTTCTTCCCTCGACACCTAGGGATAAGATGGAGTAAACAGATGGTCAGAATTATGCGACTGCCTTCTCCACGAAGGACACATGCCATGCTACCTTCAAAGATGCCCAAAATAAGGAACCTGAGGAGACAGCTGTCCTTATGCAGCTCTCTGATTTGGACACTGCACATCTCGGAAAGTGTGGATTAGCCAAACTTATGGTACGCCCCTGATACGAATATCAGTTTCTGCTCAACCAGTTTATTATTTTGGCGTCACTCAGCTCCAATTTGTCGGAGTGAGTGGAAATAAGTGCCATGCGATTTTCACCCAGCATGCTGGCGTAAGTGAAGAAAAATCCCATAATATTTCATAAACCTCTTGTACAGTAAATCAAGACTCCTTATTTTTTGAGCTTATGTACAAAAAATGATGCCTGTTGACTGCTGTTGTTATTATTGTCTTGTTAGAAAGATTTTGGCAGAAATACATTTTCAAGCATCCATGACAACAAGATAATTCATGATGAATATGGTAATGAATCTAAGTGTTACTAAGTGGAATTCAATTCATTTAATCGCTCATTTGCTGAAGCACTTAATCTCACTCAGGTCACAGGGAGGCTGGAGCATATCTCAGCAAACTGTGGGAAAATTCGGGGTACACCCTAAACAGCACACCAGACCGTCACAGGGCAACACACAACCATTCACACTCACACCAAGGGGCAATTTAGAGCAGCCGCTTTGTGTAATGTGCATGCCTCTGGGTCGTGGGAGGAAACTGGAGTACTCAGAGGAAACCCACGCAAGCACAGGGAGAACATGCAAACTCCGCACAGAAACACCCTAGCTCGGGAATCGAACCACAGACCTTCTTGCTGTGAGGCGGACGTTCTAACCTAAGAGCCAATAAAACAGTATTAAAATCATCTTAACTGGAATTATAATAACTAGAAAGTTTCATTTTTTTTTAAAGGCGTCTATTAATTCAGTACAGTTTTAAACACCTTTCGAGATGATTATTACTCCATCGTGAACAATGTTGGATATTCTTCTCAAAAGACACTCCACCCCTAACTCCGTTTTTTCCGATTTATAGAATAAATTGGGAAACAAATTCATGCATAATTAAAAACAAGACGCTTTGGAAATGGATGGGATATTTATCCATCAGGTATCCAGGGCTTATATTTATAGCATTTGGTAGACACCCATATCCAGAGCTACTTACATTTTTATCTAATTTATGCAACTGAGCAGTTGAGGGTTAGAGGCCTTGCTCAGGGGCCCAACAGCAGCAGCCGGGTGGTACTGGGGTTGGAACCATCAACCTTTTGCTTAGTAACCCAGAGTCTCAACCACTGATCCGACATTGTACCATGATAAGAGTATAATGGGTTCTCATGCATGATATAACTTATTATTGACCATGGTAGAGCATCATGAAACCATGTCCTCTCCATGCTCGTGTGGGTTTCCTCTGGGTACACTAGTTTCCTCCCACAGTCCAAAGACACTGGGCTACCTGGCTGTTCCAAAAAATTGCTCCTAGGTGTGATAGAAGTGTGAATGGTTCTGTGTGTGTTGGCCTTGTGATGGGCTGGCTAGTTGTTCAGGGTGTACCCTGACTTCGCCCAGTGTTGGCTGAGATAGTCTCCAGGCTCCATGCAACCCTAATAGTAGGGGTGAGTGAGTGAATGGGTGAAACCTTCCTAATGCATATTTGTACAAATATTTATATAAAAGCAAGAATGTTATGGGTTTAAAGTTTTGAAGAGTTTTGTGCTTTGTGTACACTTTATTCGAGTGGGTGAGTTTTTCCCGACATTATTAGCTATTAGTGAAAGAAAAATGATCCAGGAGGATAAATGCATCTGATGAGCATGCACTGAATTTTTTATGATTTATGTAAAAGAAATCAATAAATAAATCCTGTGTAGACAGGGATGGATTATTAGATGCGATGACGGATGTTATTCCTTATAATAACCTATAATAACCCAGATGCACCGCTTTACAAGACAGAGAGATGAAAAAGGGATGAAATCAGACTCACTTTGTGTTTGATGTGTTCCAGTAAATGGACTCTAAAATCGTGGACATGGAGAGTTTCAGTGTGCACATCAGGAGCAGCAGTGCGATCAGACTTTTCCACATCAGATCCATGATGCTGTGAAATGGGATTACAAGTCAATCCTGGGATTATCAACCCGACAAGTCAGTAAATCACCGAGTTACCTCCCAAATCAGGAGCTGAAACCGGACTCGTTCACAAGTTTATTACAAAAAAACAACAACAATCAGGACAAATTCCGGCGGATTCCGTTCAGTGGTTCTTCTTTCCAGTTTTAATTCCCTTCATGAACAACTCGGAATAATCCACATCCGACTTTCTCTTCACTACATCTTCTCATGAGTTAAAAATCAGGGAAGAACGGATTTTCCGCCGCGAACGCTGACATGATCTCAAATAAAAGAATAATGAATCACTAGAAACCAGTGCCGGGTAAAAGTTGGTGGTTTCTTGATGGAACACACCGCTGTAGTCGGAGTTCACACCGCCGCTCGGTGCCTTTACACTGAAGCGGACAGCGGGGTGCGCTCAGACCTGGGGATAACCCCGCCCACTGGCAAGTAAACCCCGCCCGTTATAGCCGAAATGGGCGGGGCTTAACCAGTCCTTACATGTGACACGTAATATGAGATAAGTGCTAATGTCTATCTATCTATCTCTCTGTCTATCTATCTCTCTATCTATATATCTATCTATCTATCTTTCTATCTTATCTCTCTATCTATCTATCTATCTATCTATCTATCTATCTATCTATCTATTTATCTATCTCTCTATCTGTCTATCTATCTATCTCTCTGTCTATCTATCTCTCTATCTATATATCTATCTATCTATCTATCTATCTATCTTTCTATCTTATCTCTCTATCTATCTATCTATCTATCTATCTATCTATCTATCTATCTATCTATCTATCTCTCTATCTGTCTATCTATCTATCTCTCTGTCTATCTATCTATCTATCTATCTATCTATCTATCTATCTATCTCTGTCTATCTATCTATCTATCTATCTATCTATCT
>JAOUQZ010000026.1:1605941-1617391 GCA_028564935.1 Neosilurus hyrtlii
GAGAGTGAATCTGAAATAACAAAGCTGTTATTTTTAGTTTGAAATAAAATGATTTATTTAACTTCTGGTTTTGTTTTATTTTTTGACTACGCGCATGCACTTCAAACAAAGAAACCCCTGAAATAGAAAAAAGATTATGCTTTGAAGAATGTATTTTTGGCAATACTGCATTTTCATCCATGTAAGCCTAAAACTTTCTTTAGCTCGCTCAAAATACTGGCTAGGGTTAGCTGTAGCAAGATGTTTAATAATAAATCAGTTAGCTTACCCTTCATCAAGTTTCTGAATAAAGTAGTATCTCTTGTTGTCGATGGTGATGGAACTGCGAGAGCAGATACACAGTGCATGTCCCATCCTCGACCTAGCATCGCTCACTTATTGAGCAGGACTGCCATAAACACACACACACACACACACACACACACACACACACACACACACACACACACACACACACACACACCACTCAATTTACCAGAAATTATACATGTGCTTCAGCAACTCTGTGAAGATGACCAAGCTGACTCAGGTGGTGTTAAAAAAGCTGAGCTTTAACATCAAGAATTTTCCAGGCAGGTAAAAAAACAAAAACAACAACAACAACAACAACAACAAAAAAAAGTTAGCCAGATAAATTTCTAAACCGGCTTCAAATTGCAGTGGGTGAATGGCTAAACAAGAGCCTGCAGTACCTCATGTTCACAGACAGACTTTACAGTTTACTAATTCCTTACTAATTGAAGTCAGTTATATTAATCTGTGGCCATGTAAACATTCTGTTTAATGTTTAAACTAGCTTCAACAGCATGGCTATCAAGCAGGTAGCGTCCCCCTTTAGTTAGCTAATAAAATAAACATTAATTGATGCTGTATACAAGAAATACATCATTAGGCCATTCTTTTTTATTTCGTGTCTATAATGTAAAACACATAAAAATATTTTATAATAATAAAATATAGGAAAATGAAGGCTAAATGCTCACTGTGGTGTATAAAATTGATATCTGCATGCAATCCGAACACTTTCGAAAATCATTTTCACATTTGAACTGCTTGGTTCATACACAGAAATCATTTCCGTGTTTCTGAGGTTGTTATAGATTTGCTATGAAAATTCCAGATTAAGACAAATTTTTATTTTGCATATATTGTGCACAGTGTGCATTTAGCAAGTATTGTTGATTTTTTTTTATATAAAATTAAATTTTAAGAAGAAAAAAAAACTCATTTTGTTTTTTCTCAAAATAAAACTTTTGTGGGTTGTCTGGTTATTGAACCAATTTGAATTATGTGATCTCTTGTTTGGTTGTAAATTGTAACTATTCCCAATAATAATAATAATAATAATAATAATAATAATAATAATAATAAATAATAATAATAAAGAAAGTGCACTAGTGAGTACTGAGATGCGGATTGAAACACAGCTGTAAGTGGTTGAAGAATCGATTTAGGACGCACCCTTTAACGTAACCACATAAATCCCATATGGCACTTTAGTCATATTAGACTGAATATTATATACAAAATATAATATCACTGGCTTCCTGGTTATATTTATCATTTCAATACTTCAGGAAATGCTTGTCTATAATCTATATGGTTGCACTAATGACTTTAAGGTCGACAAAAAACCGTTAGTACTGTAAATATCCCTTAAAAAGATGATTTACATTAAAAACAAGGCTCGTGAGTGTCGGTATGAATCAGTAATAAATATTCAGTACAGCTTTAAGCGCAAACTGAAATCCAAACACGGATATTTACCTTTATTTATTGATTCCAATCTCCTCCACTATTTAGGTTACAGCACTTCCGCGAACACCACCGACATGCAGGCACTTCCGGATACGCGATGACGTTGATGTGACGTTCAGGGAGTGGGCGTGGATTTATTTATTTATTTATTTATGTTTCATTACTTAATACATAAATACAATTTCTCGTAGAGGATGAAAATTACAGAATACAAACCAAGAGGAAAAAAACAGCAAAAAGACTAGGGTTATATGGAAAACTGGAAAACTAAAATGTTTTCCATATAAAAAAAGAATGTGTGAAAGATCAAAGGTTGGTATGTCATTATTTAACAATAAAAACAAGTTTCTTTTCTCAAAAGGTTTGAGACACTGGACATGAAAAGAACAAGTGATCTGAAGTTTCTTCAGCTTCATTACAAAGGACACAGGGCCTGTTTCAAATTTAAACCTTCTCTTGAGAAACATTGCAGTTGGATAAATATGAACCTAGAAATGACTTTCTTTAACTTTTTTAGAAATGGGTCATTTGATATTTGGTTTCATATGAAACAATCTTGATTTAGAAACAGTGATAATAAACTTCTTATTACATTTGCTGTCATTTAAGCCACAATTTTCTATAATTAGTTTTGGTAAACAAATTTAACAAATATTATATTATTAACAAACAAAACAAATTTAATCACATTTAAATCCCTAGAACTATAAATCTTAACCTGAACTGTCATGGTGTATCATTAGTTATATTAAATTAATGCAGAGCATTACAACAACACAATCCAATTAAACAGGACTAACGTCTCATTCAACGTAGTATAAATTTTTGTTCCATTAAATGCATGGATTTTGCATTATTTCTTAATCATAATGAATAATCATTAAATTCCTGTACAATATGGGCAAACACTATAGTAGATACATAGAAAATTATGGCACATGAGAAATGTCTTATAAAGACTTAATGAATATTTCGAAGAACATGCAGGTTTTTTTTTTTTTTAACCACACAAATGCCAAGTTACTGTGTTTTTGTATACTTGAGGTTGAAAATTTTATTCCTGTACATAATAAATACATCCATTATACATTATATAAATATTATACTACCATGTTTCTAGTTGAAATATAAGAATATAAGTCTTTCTAGAATCTTGATCTAAACTATACTTTATAGAGATCTAGATCTACAATAGATCTCGTCTAGACAGTCTGACAAACTAGAACAGTTATTCGTAGAAATCAGACTAGGCCTAATCTATATCTAGCTATTAACAGGTTAAAACTCACTTGTGGAGTGTTATTCCAGCTCTTCTGGATTCTATGTTCTGGTAACTATTGCGATTTATGGCATAACACTCTTTTCCTTTCGTGGATTTTGTTTTTTTTCCCCCCAGTATGATAGCCGTGGTCCCCCATCATTCACTTACATTCTAACCCCTATGTTCCTGTTTCCAATATGGCTACGTGTCACATTTCCATATAACGTACAAACCAACCAAGGGCCATTCCAGTATATAATACAGTTCAGTGTACATGTAGATGTAATACTACTATTATACATGTACAGTGTAGTAGGCAATGTTGCAGGAGTACTTTTCATACTAATAAGATCATGTTCCCAATCATAAACCCATATAATGTAATAATCAGTTTACATTTACTTAATAAATGTACATGTAAGTAGTGAATCCTACTATAATCGGCCACATGCACGATACGTACAGTGAATAACACCAGTACCATACTCATACTCAAGTGAATACAAACTCCTAACGTGGATTTATATGGCTTTTTATGCATGTCATTATCACTTGCTTGTGAAATGTTATCACTGCAGATCTGCTGTGTTGGTTAGTTATTTTTACTCCTTACCACAAAAGCATTCTGACCCTAAACTCTTATTTTTCTTACTTTTTCTATCTCCTTCCATGCTGTTGATGCCGAAAGACCATTATCCAAGATGGACCCTTATAGGATTAAGCGATTCGGCAAATGAGTGTGTTTTGTTTTGCAAAATATTAAATGTGATCCTGGGTAATAGGATGGTTAGCACCCGGAGCCATCCATGTAAATGAAGCTCTGATGCTTCCATGTCTTAGCATCAGACAGACTAGGTGGCGTAGTCCACCTCACAGCAAGAACGTCCAGGGTTCGATTCCCTGGCTCGGGTGTTTCTGTGTGGTTTGCATAATCACCCCATGCAAGCATGTGTTTCCTCCGGTTATGACCCCAAGTTCAAAGGCAGGCACAATAGGCTAATTGGCTGTTCTAAATAACCCCAGATATAAACGGTTGTGTGTGTGTACTGCCATGTGGTCTGATGAGCTGTACAGGGTGTACCCTGCCTTCATCGGCTGAGATAGGCACCAGCCTCCCCTCAACCATAATAGAATTGAGCAGTTTGGCAAATTAATAAATGAATGAATGAAAATAATGCTATGAGAGGCTTTGCCTTGGACATAATACTATATGTTTAAGAGTAAAATAAATACAACCAGGAAATAATCATTTTAAAGGTTTATTTTAATTTCTTTTAGCTTCATTATTTATTCGGATATCTTTGATAAAAAAGATTTGATCAATTAACAAACAACATTTAGTGGCTGTATTTCGATGATTTAGGACAATACCACAAGATTGCGCATTGTGCTTTCTTTGGTAATGATGGTAGGATGTTGGTGGCTTTCCAGACTTTGTGTCCATCTTAGTATTCTTCTCCTTCCTCCTCTTCCTCGAAAGAATCGATCCCAACCTCTTCATAGTCCTTCTCCAGGGCAGCCATGTCTTCTCTGGCCTCAGAGAACTCACCCTCTTCCATGCCTTCACCAACGTACCAGTGCACGAAGGCCCGTTTGGCGTACATCAGGTCAAACTTGTGGTCCAGACGAGCCCAGGCCTCAGCAATGGCTGTAGTGTTGCTCAGCATGCACACAGCCCTTTGGACCTTGGCCAAGTCGCCTCCAGGCACCACAGTGGGTGGCTGATAGTTGATTCCCACTTTGAATCCAGTAGGACACCAGTCCACAAACTGGATACTTCTCTTCGTCTTAATGGCAGCAATGGCCACGTTGACATCCTTGGGCACCACATCACCACGATACAGGAGGCAACAGGCCATGTACTTGCCATGCCTTGGGTCACACTTGACCATTTGGTTGGTTGGCTCAAAGCAGGCGTTGGTAATCTCGGCCACTGAAAGCTGCTCATGGTAAGCTTTCTCAGCAGAAATTACTGGTGCATAGGTAGCAAGGGGAAAGTGAATTCTGGGATATGGGACCAGGTTAGTCTGAAACTCGGTCAAGTCGACGTTCAAGGCACCATCAAAGCGAAGAGAAGCAGTGATCGAGGACACAATCTGACTTATGAGCCGGTTGAGGTTGGTGTAAGATGGACGCTCAATATCCAGGTTCCTGCGGCAGATGTCATAGATGGCCTCGTTGTCCACCATGAAGGCACAGTCTGAGTGCTCAAGTGTGGTGTGGGTTGTCAGGATGGAGTTGTATGGCTCCACCACAGCTGTGGACACCTGTGGCGCTGGGTAAATGGCAAACTCCAGCTTGGATTTTTTCCCGAAGTCTACAGAGAGACGCTCCATCAGGAGGGAAGTGAAGCCAGAGCCGGTGCCACCTCCGAAGCTGTGGAAGACCAGGAAGCCTTGAAGACCGGTGCACTGGTCAGCCTGTACAGATAAAAAGTGACATTAGGCTGCACAATGTCTATTTTCAGAAATGACTTCAATAAGAAAACCTTGAATAGTTTTATTCTAATACTTGACTAGTCAACATGAATTGTACCAGTTTACGGATGCGATCAAGGACAGAGTCAATGATCTCTTTGCCGATGGTGTAGTGACCACGAGCGTAGTTATTAGCTGCATCTTCTTTACCAGAGATCAGCTGCTCAGGGTGGAAGAGTTGGCGGTAGGAACCGGTACGGACCTCATCTGAAACAAGAGGTTCCCATGAAGTGAATTTAGTTTCCCACACATCGGATATAACCATACCCTGACTACATAGACAGATAGATAGATAGACAGAAAGAGATCTGATCTGTGTTTCTAGTCCAAGAGATCTTATTTACCAATGACAGTTGGCTCTAGGTCCACAAAGATGGCACGAGGTACAAATTTGCCAGCTCCAGTCTCACTGAAGAAGGTGGTAAATGAGTCATCATGGCCACCAACGGGCTTCTGGCTTGGCATCTGACCATCAGGCTGGATGCCATGCTCCAGACAGTACAGCTCCCAGCACGTGTTTCCCATCTGAACACCAGCCTGGCCAACGTGGACGGAGATGCACTCACGCTAAGGGACATGGAAATAAAGTCAGATTAGCATGATACTAACAAGATTGGATTTGATCTGAATCTGATTCTGGAGGATTTTGTAGAATTTTTTTGCTTTATAATAGTTATAGTATTATATGTATTATATACTATATTATATAGTAATATGTTCATTTCAGTAAAAGAAACACAAAACATGTTTTGTGTTTAATTCCGTGCAAAAAGCTTGCTCAGTGCAGGTGTATAACACAATTGAAGAGGTTTATTTTACTTTGAATACTTCTTAAAATCTGTACATTGGAAGGATTACATAGGAAAAAAAAGAAAACCTATAAAGAGAGTACTTTCAAGTTAAGTTTGTCATATACAAACAATGGAACATCATTACTAGCAATGAAGTTTTTGGACACTGAACGCCTTAAATATTGCACATAAAGAAACAAGTATTGCACATAAAGAATGTAAGATAAAAAAATAAAAACTGTATAATAAAGAAATAAAATCAAAACTAAAAGAACTATATATATATGTATATCAAACTCTTATTGGAACACAGCAAGTACATGTTTTTGTATTAATGTTTTTTTGATATTCACATCATTACATGCACATAGACATAAGTACAACAGTGTGGGTTTTTTTTATTATGCAAATTTGCAGTGCACACTTGACATGACACGTGCACACAGACTGTAGATCTTTCATGATTATCCTTTGCTGATTATTTTTCGTTGTTGTATTTTACCACCAGGTGGCAGAGACAAGTAATTCAAGTCTCCCTGAGAGTTTCATAACATGACTGACATTTAAAGGTGACAGTTAAGGTTGTGTGGGTGGAGCATACACACACAAACTTTACAACCAGGCTGCAAAATCCCCATCCACCATTATAAAGAGTGTGAATTCCACACAAGCGTTGAGCCATGGATTGTTTGGAAGAAAAAAAAAACCCGCTGAGAGGTCATTGCACCGTGGTATTACACTAATCATGTTTACACATGCAGAAGAAGAAGAAGTTCCAGTCCGGGTCCTCTGACAAGCCCACAAGGCCAAAAACATTAATGTGGGCCTCAACAGGTTTGGGTGAGAGGTGAAGCATTGTAAGCTGACACCCTTCCGTGGAATCTTCAGCACGCCCTTGAGAAAAAGGGAGCGAGATACAAACATGACGCGGTAGAATTTGCCAGATGTCTCAAACATCTACGCAGTGCTTATTAATAAACAGTATCTGAATGCACTGACATATTTCTATATATTTCTATCATACGAAACTCATGTGATGACTGAGACATACTGTGGCGCTGCCATTATGAGAATGAAATGCTGGCACATTCTCACGCACAAGTTTAAAATCAGACACAACGTCATGTGTTATGATGAAAAAAAAAAAATGTTCGAATTTAAAATGGCCAGTAATGATTTGGGATTCTGGGACGGTACTCCAGAGAGCTGTCCTACTTTAGCGACTTTCCCAAACCAGCTCCTGCGTTTGTCTCTGAATCAGCTTCTCATCTCCTCTATTTTTACCCTCTGCCCCCTGCAGTGGTGTGTTACTGGGGAAGGTTATTAGTCCAGCACATGAGAACAGCCTAGTTTGGTCAGGAAGCTATTTATGGCATACTAAAACTATCCACTTTCACAAACACTTTTACATACACCTTCTCTACCTTTACCACTGCCAAACCATTTGTTGACATCCTACGTTTACCCAGTAACGCTCCTTAACTGCTTTTTCCACAGTTGTCCACACACAACTGAGAGCATAACATTCAACACACCCAATATTATTATCCCGGCTACTTCATAATACTGGTATGAAGCGCATTACAGTTGGTTCCTCATACTGCTCATTGACTATTTGCATTGTGTGTTGGCCACAGCTTTTGACTTGTATGAGTTCATGACCTGTGTTAATCCTTTAGGATTTAAAAAGGATAACGCCTTAAAAATAAGTATTCCAGATCCCACATCCTTTCTATTTTCACTGATCAATGTTTAATATAAAGGTTCCTCTTGCAAAAATTCCAAATTTCAGTAAACTAAGAACCCTTCACTTTGCCAGAAAACCCTTAAGAGAACTCATTTCCAATTTGAGAGCCGACTCATTAACCAAACATACTCCAAAAGGTATTTATATTTCTTTATATGTTCCTTTTTTTGGAAGATTTGCCCAACTGTTATGGAACCATGCAGGAAAGCACATTACTGCCCTAAATCTTTTGACTTCACTGTAACTGCTCAGATAATGGCTGTTTATTTTGTATTAATCATCTAAATTTCTCAAATTCTTGATGATGACACCACCTCCCAACCCTTTGACGTCATTTCTAGACTGATTTGGCCAAACTGATTCCGCCCGCTAAGAACTGGCCCTAGAGATAGACCAGTAGAGAACACCACCAAACCAATGCCTGAGCAAGACCATTAAATACAGACCTCAGTGTACGACCTGTTGAGAATACGTTTTGCCGGCTTCCATATGTAATGACTTCATTTTCATTTCAGATGAATGCCTGATGCTATATAAAAGTGATAGAGTAGATCACTCTCTTTATATTGGTCAATATGTGTAGACTTTGGAAACTTTATTGACACAGTAAACACCAGGTTTAGTCAATTATTTACGAACCATGGACATTACACTCATGCATTGGAGACTTTTCAAATACATCCATTCATTTCCTATTAGGGTCGTGGAGAGGCTTGAGCCAACTCTGGGCGAAGGTCGGGTACACCCTTGATAGTTTGCCAGTCCATCCCAGGACCAAAACACACACACATCCATCCACACTCACACCTAGGGTCAACAGCCTATCAGCCTAATGTGCATGTCTTTGAACTGTGGGAGGAAACTGGAGTACCTGAATGAAACCTCATGAGAAGCACATGGAGAACATACAAACTCCACAGAAAAATGCGCTCACCGAGCCCACGACTTTCATGCTGTGAGGCAGACATGCTAGCCACTAGTGACATGTTACCATGCCACCCCAACATAGGTGTACCTCTCTAATACATCTCATTATATTCACCTCTGTATTTGTCATATTTAATATGTAATCAACGAAGGGATGATGAGAATGTAAGACCAAACTACTCTGGCAAGCTTACCATCACCCATCCTCTGTTTTTGTATCTTTTTTTAATTACATATTATTTTTGAGTACTGCAGTACTTCATGTGGCATTATTAACATTTCAGAAGCACGAGAAAATGATTTCTGATCTTCAAGGTCAGCCATTTTGGAAACGAATGGGCTTTGGCGTGCCTTGATCGTTTGTTTGCCTCCATACAATATCCCTTGTCATGATTACTGGAAACCAGTTGGTTGTCATCTCTATGTAAGAACGGAAGGATCACATGACATGAGATCAGTGCACGTCGGACATTATGGGATATAAACTATGGTACATTTCTGCAATGTGGACCTCACAAAATGTTTAAAATCCTCTTTACTGCTCTGTCTGCAAAAAGATATCAAGGCAATCTGGTGCTATTTTCATAAATATGAACATGAACGCAGGATAAAGCAGTTACGGATTCAGATGCAGTGTACATATGCTTATCAACGCTTATTTAGACTGTCAGTGGTTTACTATGCAAAGTAACGAAACAGCTGCTGGAGTAGTTAAATGACTTCCAAATGGCTTCCGTCACTGTGATGGTGTAGGAGAGAAAAAAGGGAAGAAAAACAATTTTTTTTGCTTGAAAAAGCTGTGAAAATGTTCTGTTACACTCAGTGTAACCACACAGGCCTCTGGGTGTTACTTCTCAGGCCTGAACTGGCACGAAAAATGCTACTTGGAACAAAATTTGCGTGTTTTGCATGTGCGCGCGCGCGTGTGTGTGTGTGTGTCCATTACGGCTTTTGTAGGCCAGCCTTTTCAAGATTGTTGTCTGAGAGTATTATAAAAAAAGAAAAGACTTGAAGCACGACTGGTCATAAAGTGGTTAAACAGGAAGTTGTAAAGCTAACAAACACACCCGATAATTACACAGCTCAGACCCGAATGAGGGTAAATGGACAGTAGAACAGAAGATAAGATCAGGTCAGATCGCAGTAAGAATAATTTCTTTAATAATGTTTGTCAGTTTGTTCTAGTTTAGAGTTTTCACTACGAGTCCATGTAGAGACTTCCTAATAATTTTAAACTCACTACATGGCTTCAAAACAGCAAAGTGTCAAGTATAATGCAATCTGGGCTTCACTCACTCACTTGTATTAGAATGAATGGGCGAAAGCAAAGTTATTCAATGATTTATTCATTCGCCAAACCGCCCAATCCTATTAGGGAGCCTATTTTAGCCAACAATGAACGAAGGCAGGGCAGCTTCCCAGACCACCGCAGGGCAACACATTTTTAGAATTCGACACATACACTCACAGATAAAGACAATCAAGAACAGCCAATTAGCCAAATATGCACGTCTGGGAGGAAACCAGGGTACCCGGAGGGAATCTACACAAGCACGGGAAGAACATGCAAACTCCATTCAAAAACGCCCTCGCCGAGCCTGGACCGCAGGGCCTTGAAGTGAGGCGGACGTGCTAACCACTACACCACGGTGCCACCATAACCGAAAACTAGCCAATCATTAACCCCAGTTAAAAACACCCCATCAGCGAACCATTCTGAGGAACAACCCATCAGTGTTCGCTGCCGAAAACACAAAAATGATCACTGCACACTGTCTAAAAAGCCCAAATCAGCCAAATCTGTGATTCCTAATAAATACAAACTACAACAGTTCATTCATCAATATTCACACACAACCACTGGAAACATTCTTCATCAGTAATCACATGTCAGGGGAACAACCCAGCAACTACACCACACACCCTGTGAAAAAACCACCAGTCATCTTCCACTACCGGTTACGTAACACTTTCAAATATCATGGAAATTGAAGAACTAATGCAAATGGACACATGGCGCAGGCGTCTTGTTCTGCGCATGCGCAAACCGCTCCTTGAAGTACAGGAAGCGTATTTGGCGCGAGGATTAAAGCTAAATAAATACCTAAATAAATAAAATCATACATACATACATACACACACAGACCCAAGTCACATTCCACCGTGTACTTCAGGATTTATTTTAAATGATAAAAAGTTATGTCGTTAGTTTAAATGAGGGCGCGTGCGTTGTATTTATATTCTCTGATCATCATTATTAAATACTAAAATATTGCTTATCATTTAGAAATAACTCAGAAACTTAGATATGTAAAAATGTACTCACCATTTTGCTCCTGTGTTCTCTCACCGTGTACCTGTAATGGGGTAATAGAGTGAGACACGAACAGCTGCTGCTGACACGCACTGCTTTTTATACTCACACACACACACACACACACACACACACACACACACACACACACACACACACACACACACACACACAC
>JAOUQZ010000026.1:1643287-1662165 GCA_028564935.1 Neosilurus hyrtlii
TAAAATTGGCATTATATTATAAATTAGCATTATATTATAAATTATAAAATATAAAATTGGCATTATATTATAAATTATAAAATATTACTGCCTCACAATGCATTACACAGTTGCATAGAAAGGCTTTTAACCCAATCATATTAAGGAAGCACATGATGTTTCTGGCATGTATACAGAACGTGCTTACAGAAATGAACCTGTCCAGCGGAATGCCATCTCGTGACCTTGTGATGATAGCGGAGCTCACATCCTATGTATACTCACTCACACTAGGATAAATGAATTCTTGGATGTTTTGGAGCTAATTGTCATTGGTTCTGTTAGTAAATCAAACAACCAACTAATGATATTCTTGTGTTATTGAAATGTTCTCTAAGGCTACGGTTTCTAAATGGTGTACTTTACATGTCGGGACTAAGAATGCATGTTTGGTTCTGTGATTTTTATTCCCATCTATAAGTTATTAAAAAAGAATTATTTTTGATCTATATAAGACACGTGTAAGGGGGTTTGAGGGTTTCCATGATAAACTTAAGTAAGGGATATCAGATGGGAGCTCTGCTTTTAGACACTGCTTAAATCTATATACTATTCCTATTTCAAGAACCTGGTGAATACACCCAGTTTCCACCCCTTTCATACATCAGAGAATGTCTACTCAACATTTAATAAATTACCCTATACATTTTGAACTTTTTTTTTCCACCAAGGAGATTATGTTTTAACCTTGGTTTGTTTCTCACTCACTCATTGGCTGAACTGCTTTATCCTACTACTAAGATCGTGATACTAAGAACTCTAATAGTGGAATTAATCGGTTCATCAAAGTAAATTATGATATATTTGTTATCTAAATATGTAAAAAAATAAATAATCAAAAAGTCAGTGACTTTTCAGTATAGTGTGTTGTAATATACAGTGTGTGTTTTCTATGATTTTTTTTTTTATAATACTAATTCACTTAGCCAAATCATTAATCTATCAAAATGTTCACATGATCTAAAGCACATCAAGACAGGCAAGGGAGGAGACAGTGTGATCGCAGAAAATACCAAAGAGTCAGGAGGATAATAAATCAGTGATGAGGACAGCAATTGTCAGTCTAACAGAGCGCAACAGACCAAAAGACACAGGGCAGGGTGATTGAGAGATACAGGTCAGGGTCAGGAGGGGAAAACAGAAAGCTAATAGGAGAAATGGGAGAAGCAGGAGAAGACATCAAAGCAGGTGCCCTAAATTAAAAAAGCCTAAAAGTTAAAACATCATCCTCATGAGGAACTCCTACCTACTTTTCACAGCCAGTATACCATTCCACTTGATATGATGGTTTACCAATCAAATATATATAGTTAACCCATATTCTACTGACTGGGGTCCAGCATCAAGTGCCCCAGAATTATAATGAATTGGTCATCCAACCCATGTCTATGGATAATTAGCAGTGGAGGGGAGGGAAGATACAGCACTACACAAAACATTTCCAAGAAAAACAAGTCCTGGGGCTTCAAGGTATGGATACAAAGCAAGGCATCTAGTTACATGTACTGGCTTGTGTTCATCACACCGACTATGTTGCTTGGCACAGTTAAGTTGTTTATAGCTCGACTGGAGCATTTGACTGGACTACTGTTCTTCTCCCAATATACAACATAGGAATCGACTTATTCGCCAAAGTATGTCTGATTCCACCATGATATGTTCACTTTCACTATGTTAATACTGGGCTTTTTTTACCTATTAAATCACAGACCAAGAAAACTGACTGACTGTGTTTTTGAATGATGGGAGGAGACCAGAATACCCAGAGGAAACCTACGCAAGCATGGGGAGAACATGCAAACTCCGCACAGAAACGCACGAATGCAGAATCAAACCCAGGACCTTCTTGCTGCCACCTTATACTATTTTTATTATATTATATTATATTATATTATATTATATTCATTTATTTATTTATTCATTCATTCATTCATTTATTTATCTATCTATTTATTTATTTATTTCTGATGCACGTTATTATCTTTTCATGCATGTAATTTTTTTTTTTAAAATGAGGGGCACATAGATCTGTTATGCTCAGCTGTGCTCTCTCTCTCTCTCTCTTCCTCTTCCTGTACATGTATTGATTATATCTTGTTATTAAACAATAGATAATATCAATTAAAATACTTTTAACTTTTACAGTCTCCACATGTTACATCATTGTCACATAATCGTCATGAATAAACTGAATAAAGTCATGAGATATTTCTAGGCTGCTTTTATTCGCATTTCTCGAAATGAACCTATTTTGCATGAAATAGCTTTTAAATTACTTACCTTTTTAATAGAATGTTTAATATAATTAACAGTGCCACTTCATGCATGGTTGAGAACTCACAGTGGTAGACAGACAGTAGTTTTAATACAATGAAGTGTCACTTTAAAAAAAACTTGCAGTACAAGATATGCAGTCCAAAAATAAAACACTGCCAAATTTGGGAGTTTGGGTAAGACACTGGATCGTGTCCTCTTGTTTGGATTTTCCTGGTGTCAGAAGTCGGACTGCTATAGGTGTCCCCACTGAACATGGATTTTCTCGCTTGTTGTGTTAAATCCAGCATCATTCATCTTTTTAAACAGCTTTCCATGTTTGTTTGTTTTTTTGAGAAAGTCAATCAAGTACAATTTCAGCCAGAGTAACGTGTTTACATGTGTTCTAATAGTCTAGTTTTAGTCAAACTAACAATGATTTGCCTCAATTTACCATTGTGTAAATGTAGTAATAGACATGGGAACAGCAATGACACTGAAGTCCCCAACAGCCTGAACCTTCTGACCTGGATAGCTTACTTACCAGGCAAGCAGATCCACAATTAATTCACAGATGTCTTGATTGCTTTTCATGTAACCTTGTCTCACCTTGAGCATTCAAACCCTTATGGCATGATGCTATTTGTTGACTTCAGCTTCTAGGTGTGGACATTGTCAGAACATTCCCATTAACAGGTCTCAAAAAGTCAGGATAGGAAGCCATACCTCATTCTGACTCATTCTGAACACAGGTGTGCAACAGGGCTGTGTGCTAAGTTCACCCACTTTCCCCATAACTGTACCCCCAACCACACTTCATACACTACAGTGAAATATTCTGGTCACTATCTAACAATAAGGAGTCACCACATAGTAAAGGCTCAACAGGATGTACAGATAATCTAGGACACCTTAAATACCAATGAGATCTAGAAACACCACTCATTCCCTTTCCATAATAATGGTGAGAAAGTGGAGGACATCACTGACCCAAAATTCCTGGTAATCCATATACCAAAGGAGCTCTCATGGCTCCTTAACACCTCTAACCTAGTAAAGAAAGCTCAGCAGAGTCTTTTTTGTCTAAAGCCGGATTCAAACAGAAAGTGACGAGTGACAGCTAACCATGCGTACTCAGTGATCGCCAGCAAAATGGCGGACAAGAGGCAAAATTTTCTCAAGTGACGTGAAGTGTGCGGGCACAGAGTTCAACTGAGATGAACTATCACGTGAGCAATTTGAGTGATAACTAATCAGAGCACATTCGCCCAGAGTCGGTTGAGATGGGCACAAGCCTCCCTGTGACCCTAATTGGGATTAAGCATGAATGAATGAACTTGTACCAATCACAGCTTAAAGATACCATTGATTGACAGATGCTGCCAAACACTGAGTTCCCCAAAACATTTACCGATTTGCTTCCATAGACCATGTAAAGACGATTTTGCGTGCAATTCAGCAGCAACCTCACTCGTGTATCACTGGTCACTTCCTGTGTGAATGCTTAAGGAAACACAAGTAGGCCAAACTTCCTGCTCAATTTCTAGTGAACTTCTACTGGAACATGATATGAGAGCGTCCTGTACCACTGTGCCACAGTGTAGTATACTGGCTGCACTGCTGACTCTGGCACAGACGATCATAGGACTTCAGCCCCCAAAATCTGGAGGCTGTATATGTTAGCCGTCTACACAAGAAGGCCAGCAACATCAGCATCAGAACCCAACCACCCAGGACATAGACTGTTTGTTCCACTGCCATCAGGGAAAAGGTACAGAGCCAAAAAAAAAAAAGCCCATGCCAATAGACTGAAGAACATCTTTAATCCCTGACGTGTAGTCTCTCTAACCCACATTCCCCCTGTCCCCATGACACACACACACGCACACACACACACACACACACACACACACACACACACACCCACACACACACATTCTTCTTATAGCTGTTGAGATCTGAGGAATTCAATTCCAGCTCACTGCACTTGTACACTTTTTATTTACTAAACAGACATAGCTCACCACATGGGCATTTCTAAGATGTATCCTGTATAAACACATGAATGTTCTACCACAAAAGGCATGAGAGAGCAAATGGCCATCTTTAATTCAATTTCCACAGCACTGGTTGATGTGGGTTCTCTCAAATGCTTCAGGGGAAGTGATGTCTGACTATTTCCAGTTCCAAAAAGAGGGGCCATTAGCACACCACATGAAGTCTGATATAGTTCTAGGAATCACTGGCCAAGGTCAGACTTACAGATGTACCGAATCCAGACCGTTTCCGGAAAGACGTTTCCAAGAACAAAACAGTACATTTCTGATGCATCAAACCAGTCGAAGTCACCGCGCCATGTTGTTGGATACATGTAGCAGATTCTCTATGTTTATCTGAAAGGTGATGAAATAAGCGGGGGTGAACAAGCCAATAAGAAGCCAGATTTCATGGCGCTGTTAGAGATAGGAAAAAAGTTTGTTTACACTGAAGGGATTTGCTATTGGCTTACTGTGGTGAAGATGGACTTTTACATCGAATGATTGGATAGCAGGTATTTCAAGATAATTAATGATAATGGACATGGCCGAGGAATCTCCAAACATTGCAATGTTGACTGATGATTTTGTGGCATCTTCAGGATATTTCTAAAATAAACAGTCATACATTTTCTCATTAAAGGCAGGTTTAAATGCATATTGAGAGATTTATTAAAAACACTTAATTAATTGTAAAATACAGACATTTTTCTCACTTTCTAAGATAAAATGCTGATGGCTAATTCAATAATGGATTATTCTCACTCACTAAATTACCAAACCGCTCAATCCTACTAGAGTTGCAGGAAGGCTGGTATACCCTGAAGAGTTTGCCAGACTATTGCAGAGCAACACACGCAACCATTCACACTCAGATCTTCCCCTGGGGCAATTTGTAAAAGATAATTAGCCTAATGTGCATGTCTTTGTATTGTGGGAGGAAACTGGAGTACCCAGAGGAAACCCACGCAAGCAGGTAGAGAATATGCGACCTCCACACCAAAACAGCCGAGCCTGGGATTCGAACACAGGACGTTCTTGCTGTGAGGTGGATGTGATAACTACTATCGTGCCGCCCATGCATTAATCTACTATATTTAAAATTACAGTTGTTTTGGAACTGGAAGGTCACATTTGCTAAGATTATAAAGTGTCATTGTGCCCAGGGCATTTTATATATTTGTACTCCTGGTGAAAAATCACATACACATACATATTTACATATACATATGGTCCTAGGATGGTCTGGCTAACTAGGATGTACTCCACCTTCACCCAGTGTTGGCTGAGATAGGCTCCAGCCTTCCCAGTCTTCTCCAGCCTTTCACCAACCCTAGACAGCGGTGTGGCAACAGAGAGAGTGAGTGAGTGAGTCAGTGAGCTAATCATGGCTTTTGTGTTTAAAGACGTTTTGGAATCAATTTTTGTTTTGTCACTTTCTCAACCCACACTTCCTTTTTTAGAATAAAGACAATCCATCATTTGATTCTGGTATACTATAATAATCCTGCAAGGGAAATTTGGCTCTGCATTCAACCCCTCAGTGAGCACACACACACACACACACACACACAAACACATACACATACACATGTAAACTGTGAGCACACACACACTCAGAGAGGTGGGCTGCTATATTGTGGCACCAGGAGAACAACTAGAAGAAAAAAATATGTCGCTTTGAGGGGAGTGAGCAGCACTTTCCCTTTCCTCCACCTTTCAGCTATAAAGGTGGAGGAAGGGGAAGGTGCTGCTCACTCCCCTCAATGTGACATATTTTTTCTTCTAGTTCAGGAATCGAACCAAAGTCCTTTGCAGGTCCTTACTGTGGGTGCACTACAGTAGTGTGAGCCAAGGCCATTACCATTTCCAGTGTCACTTCTGGGGTTTAATTAGGCCAGATAGGGGCTACTTCAAGGCTTGAAACCTGGGGAGTTCAGCCTTATGATTAGCCATAATGTGTAGGGTATAATTTGACAATATTCAACCAGGCTGGAATTCATACATTACTGTTTATAGCAGCAATTCATTTAAATTTCATACCCTAACACTGAATTGGCTAATATTTACATGGGTGGTGGTGACTCATGGTTAGGCTCGGGATTACTAGTCAGAAGGTTGCTAGCTGTAGTCGCAATATTCTTAACTATGCCGCAGTTGAGTAAGGCCTTTAACCTTCTACTGCTTTGGATACAATCAACAATCAAATATACAGTATATTGTTATTAGAAGGTAAACACAAGCATCAGTTTCCACAAAAATCTCTATTTTCTTAAAGAATGCCAAGCTGTAAATCAGCCCGTCTGGCATAAAAGAGTGGCAACTCTATCAAGAGTCTATGCTGTTAGACTGCTGGATTATCTGCTTTTTATACTTCAAACCAGCAGATGCTTTTGGAAATGCTCTTCAATTTATGCAGTGTGACTTTGATGGTTTTTAGTCTTGCTTCTCATTTAAATCTTACAGAGTTTCCTGGAGCTCTGACAGTCTCTAATCACTCCAGTTCCTAATTGGTCTTAACAACATGTGCGGAATATTTATTTTGGTAAATCCCACTTGTGCAGTTATTATTTTTAGTAATGCAATTTGGGCTTAGCACGGTGGCGTAGTGGTTAGCACATCCACCTCACAGCAAGAAGGCCTCAGTGTTTCTGTATGCAGCTTGCACGTTCTCCCCGTGCTTGCGTAGGTTTCCTCCGGGTGCTCCAGTTTCCTCCCACAGTCCAAAAACATGCTTAGTAGGCTAATTAGCTGTTCCAAAAAGCTCCTAGGAATATGTGGGAGAGTGAATGTTTGTGTGTGTGTGTTGGCCCCGCGATGGCCTGGCGAGCTGTTCAGGATGTACCCTGCCCTCACCCAGCATCGGCTGAGATGGGCGCCAGCCTCCCCACGACCCTAATTAGGATTAAACTCTTCGGAAAATTTGGGTTTAATTCCATATAAATACACTGATCTGAAATTTCTCATCAATATAAGCGAATGAAATGTTTTATAGTTGCAGTTCTGTTATATGATCCACCAGGAAACATTTGTTAGTTTCAGTCTGTAAAGTGTTGTGTCTCTGTGTTCCGCTTCTGATCAGCAGGGTGATGGGAAAGGGGAGGGTTGTGAGCCCCATGCTGTGCAAACAATTCACACCTCACCACAATAAAATTGCTGCAGAGATGAAATGGACAGCAGACCTAAAGCTTTTTTGAGGGCAAAACACCACATAAAAAGAATTTGGAAGAAAAATAAAAGAATAGAGCATCTACTATTCATTTGTGTTGGTATTTATTGTCGATTACATTATCTGTTGTTTCATGTGTCAGATAAGTTCAACTCACCCTGCACTGCTGCCTACAGTGTTAAACCTGGCAGCTACTCCTCCTGAAAACTGTCAGTAATCTACTGAATTTCAATTTCATGTTGAAGTCCTTCCTAGATGCATTCGTATTAATCTGCTGACAAGTCATCAAGATGCACAGGTTTCCATCACTGTTGTACTTGTCAAGATGGTGTCTCAGCTTTATAGTGAGCAGATAAGTAAAAGAATCATTCAAATAGTGATACAAGCATGCAATTTGGTACATGTCCTCTTCAAATACCACTCTTTTCAAAAATATGGCTGGCCATGCAAAAATCCAAGATGGTGACCCCAAAATCCAAGATGCCTGCCTGAAAACAGGCAAAAATTAGTTTTTTCTTTAGAACTTGAAATGTATTGGTTGTAAACCCCATAAATGTGTGAAAGTTTGCTATCAAGTGCATGTCTGTATCTATTACGATTCTTGAGATACAGCATATAGGTACTTTTACAGACTTGGGAGTGCAAAAAATGGTTTATGAGCCATAACTTTGAAAATATTAATTTTTTTTTTATATTTATATATAAATGTTTTAAAGTTAAACATAAATATGGCTGTTGTGGACATTTTGATACAAAAACACGTCTGTAGCTATTATACTTCTTGAGATTCAGTATGTACATACCTCTGAAGGTCTATGTGCGATGACAAAAAAAGAAATGAGATCAGCCTTGAGTTGGAAAATACAGATTTTCTGCTTCACAATTATATTGAAGCTGGACATTAATGTGGGTATTGTGGGTGCTTTGGTGTGTATCTGTTATAGTTATGGAGATATGACTTTGTTTGAGTCAGATAATTTCATATTCCCGTTCCTGTAACTGTAAAGGCTACCCGACTCCTGTATTAACATGGCATATGCATACGCAAACATATGTAAATTTACACAAAAAAAAGTCTTGCAAGTGTGCTCCAGTCTCATACTGTAAATATTCACTGTGAAAGAAGGTCCTGTGTATTGATGACACATATGAAACTGTTTTGAATCCCTCGAAAAATAAGACCACAAGAGTGTAGAGTTACACCTCACATTTGCAACTTCACAGTGCTGTACGAGTGAGACCCAGTCTGAAGCACTTGGACCTGCCACGACAGCCAGATTTACAGCCAAATTTGATGAGCTGTTGGCAACTCTTGGCTATTGAAGAGTTGGCTTTCCAGAAGACCTGCCATTCCTCACCAACCTTCTGTCATCCCCAGCCTGCTGGGTCCTCTGCCTCTGGCTGACACTGGGTTGCCTGGGCCCACACACAACCAGCCTGGTGGGCAGCCTGCATGTTTTGGAACAGAGCTGCTCTGGTTGGTGGGATTGACTTATTAGGCCTCTGCTTTCTGGTGAACATGTCAAGCCTGGCCTCATCCAAAAGTAGCAGCAGTGCTGTATCTGTCATACATTAGGAAGTATATGTGCACACCAAGGGGCAGTGGTGGTCCGGTGGTAGGGTGGTGGATTACTGACCCCACTGGTCGGTGGTTCAAGCCCACTATCAATGAGCTTCTCACTGCTGTCCCCCCCCCAGTTCAGCTAACTGAGTTAGCAAATGCAGGCCATTTTCTCACTGTCTATGGTGAGAGGCATGTAAAAGAACCATTGCTGGTTTTCGACAAGAGTAGGCTACATAGCCCTGTGATCACCTGGTGCGCTGCCCAGGGTGTACTCTGCCCTAGCCCAGAGTCAGCTAAGATGGGTGCCAGCCTCCCCGCGACTCTAATTAGGATTAAGCAGTTCAGAAAATGAATGAATGAATGAATGAATGTGCACACCAAAAATTCATGTTTCATAGTATGATAATATATAATATGATTACTTTAAGCTAATGGCAGCCATCTTGGACACCATCTTGGTTTTAGAATTTTATGTTATAACCATAATAAAATAAGACTCAAAATAATAGGTTAAGAAAATAACTTTTTATAATTTAAAGAGTATATGTACCAAATTTCCTGCTTGTATCACTATTTGAATGATTCTTGCTATATTTGCAATTATCTGCTGCACTATTAAATTCAATTCAATTCAGTTTTATTTGCATAGCACTTTTTACAATTGACATTGTCGCAAAGCAGCTTTACATAATAAAAGTAATTTAAAAAGGAATTTAAACATTTTTCTACAATCCCTACATATCCCTACATATAAGTGGCTCTTTATCTCAGCCTGGATGAAAGATTGCCACCTATAATAGCGCTTCTCATCAAACTGGCAGGTACTGCAATGCGTAACAACAACATTGGCACGGGTCATCAATTGTTGTTACCATCTCAGAATAAACAAGGTGCTGCACTTACACGCTAGCATGCTACGGTTTCTTTATCACTGTGGTGGTACCATCAAGCGTACATTCATTTGAATTATTAGTAGTAATATTGGCTGTGGCATATTGGGTGGTGTAGTGGTTAGCAAGCAAGAAGGTCCTGAATAAAGGTCAAGTTTGAGACACCCAACTGCTTAGCTGGGTTTCACCCAGGAACTGTTATTTCCTCCCACAGTCCAAATACATGCACGGTAGGCTAAGTGGCTGTTCCAAAGTGCCTCTAGGTGTGAATGTAAATAATTGTGTGTGTGTGTGTGTGTGTGTGTGCCTTCGCCAAGTGTCGGCTGAGGTAGGCTCCAGCCTCCCTGCAGCCCTAATAGGATTAAGCGGTTCTGCAATTTGAGTGAGTGAGAGTGAAAAGAAAAAAACCATTTGGTACCTTTATTTCTGAAAGTGGACTATCAGGGTCTACCTAGAAACTTCAGGTAACAATCAACAACCAACTTGTTTTCCGAGACCCTATCATGGAAATCTCCCAGTCTTTCAGTTTACTCTGCATAACATTTAGAGAGTCAGATGATACCTGATGGATGAACCAAAACACACCAATGTATCTGTCTTCAGTCAACTAAAATAGTTCCATTGTCTGTCCCACTTCATTATAACTCTACTCCCTGAGGATGAAATTCCTGTCAGTGAGATCCTGGAATTGTAACATTACAAGATTTTGCTCACATATGATTCCAGGATAGTGAAAGCATTGATCTCCAAAAAATAATAATAATAATAATAAAAAAAAGATTATTGAAGACCTTGTGACTTTCAGCAGTGAAATTTAAAAATTTTCATGCTCTCTATTTTTAACCATATTCCTTAATATTGAACTCATATGGCAAGGAGGTCTCATCAAGATGGCCACCTTATGGCTTCACAGTTGAAACCCTAATATGCGATCCAGTTGTTTTTAAGATCAGTGAGCCCTCCTTATTTTAGTAATCCTTATTTTTCACAGCCAGAAGAAACAAGAACCAGGTTGTCTCTTAAGACTCCACCCATGTCTAGAGACTCCTCCCATCTTCTAAAACTTACTCATTTACCGTACCATTTAATCCCACTATGATCACAGGTATCTCAGCCAACATTGGGCGAAGGCATGGTACACCCCGAACAGCTTGTCAGACCATCACAGAGCCAACACACACAACCACTCACACCTAAGGGCAATTTGGAACAGTCAGTTAGCCTAATGTACATGTCTATAGACTGTGGTAGGAGACTGGAGTACCTGGAGGAAACCCACAGGGAGACATGCAAACTTAACACAGCCCAGGACTCGACCCCAGGACCTTTTTGCTGTAAGGCTGACACCCTAACCACTACACCATTGTGCTGCTATCTTCTGAAACCCATCTTATTTTTCCACCCCATATTCATTTTACCACTCGATTGAAAACTTGATCCAGTCTTATTTTTTTTTTAAATCACTGAGTGGAACACCCGAATGACAACAGGAGGACATGTGTTTTCTCGTTGCCAAATAAATATACATATCATTAACCACTTTACCACTTTACATTACAGTGCTGTGCTCTACTAACAATGTATCAGGTATCACGACTGCCGTGGTCTAACACTATACGCGTTGGCATCTTTTGTATGTATACATATTGTTTTTGTTGCAGTACACACTGTTGTTCAGAAAAGAGTTGTTGTTTTAATCCACACACTGATGTTTGTTTTCTCCACCTACCCACTCACCCATACTCCACACACACGCACACACACACACACACACACACACACACACACACACCTACTATTTCAATACACGCATATTGCTGTTGTTTCCTTGGTGACAAGCTTGACAGATAGTGATGTGTGAGCAGATGTGTGTATTTTCTCTTGTGTCAGTGGTGTTTAGTTTCATCATTACACTCTGTCAGTGCAGAAGTGCCAGATCTCACACACCCTGCTCACATGAAAATAACTAGCTGTAAACATTCTTTCTCAGATTCCTTCTGTCAGACTCTTCAACAAAGATATACTTTAATTCAATATGCATTTAAAACTACTCGCACAGCACCAGAGCTTTGAAATAACCACACCATAACTGTTCAAAGCCTCAAAGTCTCAAAGCCTCACAATGACCCATCATTCGAATACTCTTTCCCATTACCTGTATTCTATTTTTTTGTATTCCATTAACCCCGCCCCAGTCTAATTCCTCTAACCACACCCTCATTCTCTTCTCTCCATTAACATCTCATTCTAATCCCAGTCTAATCTTTCTAACCACACCCCATTCTAATCTCTATCCACATGGCATTCGAATCGCTCTAACCACACTTTATTCAAATCTCTGTAACCACACCCAATTCTAATCTCTCTAACCACACCTCATTTTTATCTCTCCAACCATACCCTATTCTAATCTTTCTAACCACACCCCATTCTAATCTCTCTAATGACATCCCAGTCTAATCTTTCTAACCACACCCCATTCTAATCTCTATCCACACGCCATTCGAATCGCTCTAACCACACTTTATTCAAACCTCTGTAACCACACCCAATTCTAATCTCACTAGCCACATCCCATTCTAATCTCTCTAACCACACCTCATTTTTATCTCTCCAATCATACCCTATTCTAATCTTTCTAACCACACCCCATTCTAATCCCTATAACCACACTTTATTCAAACCTCTGTAACCACACCCCATTCTTATCTCTTTATCCACACCCCATTCTAATCTCTCTAACCACACACCATTTTAATTTCTCTTACCACACTCTTTGGGACTAGCGTCCCATCCAGGAGGAGTTGAACTCCTAGTCGCTTCACGGTACAGAAACCAGGGATAAGCACCAGCTCCACTAGGCTCGGGTGTAAAAGCCCAACAGACTTACTTATTTACCTTACACTCGTTCTAATCTCTCTAACCACACGCCATTCTAATTTCTCTTACCATACTTATTCTAATCTCTCTAACCATGCAACATTCTGTCTAACTCTGCCTCCTGTCTATAAATTCACACACATGTTGAAGCAGCAACAGTTTTTGCTCTCTATTTTTTTATGATCTCTTTTCCTTTTTTTCCTCATTATGATTCAGAGACAGCTGTGTGTGTGTGTGTGTGTGTGTGTGTGTGTGTGTGTGTGTTCTCCATTAGGCCTCAGTGCTGTGATTAATGGCTCTGTGTGTTAGGGGTTTTTCATCATCTGCCTCTTTTTCTTGCAGCGCTGTGTGTGTGTATGTGTGTGTGTGTGTGTGTGTGTGTTGGTGTTTTTGGTGGAGTTTTAGTTCTCACATTATGAAATATTAGTGTAACATTTATATTCTGTCTTGCATAAAGGATGGAACTGCACAAACGGACAAAACAGAGGTCAGAAACACACACACACACACACACACACACACACACACACACACACACACAAACAAACAATCCACTGACACTGACTTCATAATGTCAGCTCTATCAACTTGAAAGCTTCTAGAAGTTTCTGATACTTAAAATTTACAGATTGAAGAGTTGGGATGCACATTAATTCTCAGAGGATTTTCTCTAGAGGTTATGAGATGTCGAACAGAAAAATCCTACACAAAACTTAAAAATATCTCATTTGATATTGAAATGTGTATTTCCCAGCCTCTGGTCTGCCTCACAGCATGAACTGTAGTGCTCAGGACTCAGTAAGTTTATTTTCAAAAATAAAAGCAGGGGTGCCAATAGTTGAATCTGTAGAGATGATACAGAGACATCGGTGTGCAGAATTTATTAGACATTTCTGTAGATGGGTGTCTGTGAGCTCATGCATATGGAAGTGGGTTGATAACTTTATCAACTTGATAAACTTTATAAAATTATCAGTTTAAATCTGTATAACAATCTTTATTCATTCATTTTCTAAGTCGCTTAATCCTAATTAGGGTCGCAGGGAGGCTGCGCAATAGGCTAAATAGCTGTAAATTGGCCATAAATGTGGATGTGAGTGTGAATGGATGTGTGTTGACCTGCAGTGGTCTGGTTGGATGTACCCTGCAGTGGTCTCCAGTGGCTGTTCGGCATGTACCCCGCCTTAGTCTAGTGTCGGCTGAGATAGGCACCAGTCTCCCTGCGATCCTAATATGATTAAGCAGTTCAGCAAATGAGTGAGTGAGTATTAATACCAATCTGCCTGTCTGTCTATCTGTGTGTGCCTTTATAGTAGATAATACAGTCATGGAAAGGACAGATCACAACGTTTATAATCATTAACCACCCAGGCTATTCACCATGTAGTTCTGTGTTTAGAACAATCCCTCAGAAAGGTAGGATAAGCTTTTAAACTACAACATTAACTATCCCAAAATTCCACCAGTTACTATGCAAGCTTTTATCTGTGCTTCCTGCTGGTGTTTCTTCAGATATGTTTTAGATATCAGTAGTTTGCACTCACTGTCATACTACTAATGAAATTCACCTACTTCTTCAACCAAGTGTTATTTAATAAATCATAATGGAATAGGTAAGCAGAGGAAACCCACACAAGCACGAGAAGAATATACAAACTCCACACAGAAATGCTCTGAGGTGGATGTGCTAACCACTATGCCACCATGCTGTCCTTATTCATATCAGCGCACTATATTAGTCTTGTGAGGGTGAGTATGAATGGTTGGTTGCGTGTGTGTGTGTGTGTGTGTGTGTGTGTGTGTGTTGGCCCTGCGATGGTCTGGCGATATGTTCAGGGTGTATTTTGCCTTCACCCAACATTGGCCGAGATGGACTCTAGCCTCCCTGTGACCCTAATAGGAGAAAGCGGTTTAGCAAATTAGTGAGCGAGTGAGTAAGTGTATTAATTTTGGGGCTGGCACAGTGGCATAGTGGTCAGCACATCTGCCTCCCAGCAAGAAGGGTTTCAGTCCAAGGCTTGGTGAGGGTGTTTCTTTGTGGGGTTTGCATGTGCTTGTGTGGGTTTCCTCTGGGTACTCTGGTTACCTCCCACAGTCCAAAGACATGCACATTAGGCTAATTGACTCTTCCAAATTGCCCCAGGTACGAGTATAATAGGTTGTGTGTTTGTTGGCCCTGGGGTGGACTGTTGAGTTGTTCAGGATGTATGTACTACTTTAAATTTCCCTGAGGGAGTCATCCCAAAGGGATCAATGAAGTTAAGCCTAAGTCTAAGTCTACTAGGGGTGGATTTAAAAATTCTCCATTTCATTTAAAAATGTTCCATTTCAGATTGATATTTTTATTTAAATTTTCAATCTCTATTAATTTTATTCAAAGAATGTCTCACTCATCAACATGTTGACCAGCGATTTTTCTTGCAGAAAAATCTCCCAATCTCAAAGAAATAAGAACACAGTTATAAGAAGAGTTATAAAAACAGTGTTTAGATGTTTTCACAACAGAATTAAAGCCTTTCCAGATTGCAGTTTTACAAAAGTGTTTGTTTTTCTCTGTCTATTCTTTACTGATACATGTATGTAGACCTATCATTTCCACTAAAGAAAGCACTTATATTGTTTCTGGTACTGGTACTTTATGATGTTGACTAATCAGATGTGTTGGTCGATAAAAAGTATTTTCAGCAAACAAGCTTTGGGGACACTTTTTAGTGTGAACTTTAATATTTTAAATACTGTGCCTAGTTACAAGGTTTCTTATTAATAATTCAACTAAAAGTATAATTTCTGCTATTATTATCTTAGACTACCTTTCATATTCAAGCAAAACTGGTACTGTAGCTGAAACATCACTCAATGAATTGAGATTGAATAGAAATCAAATTGGGACCTTGTGAATCGAAATCGAATCGATTCAGGAAATCAGTGGCAATACCCAGCCCTAGTACGCACATCACTTTTGCCCAGAGTAGGCTGAGATAGACTCTAGCCTCCCCATGACCATAGTAAGGTAAAGTGGCTGAGTTAAAAAAAAAACATAAATGAATGTATTAGTCTCCATTTAAAGTGTATCCTGCATTTATGTTGCATGATGTCATATATGTCAGCAAAGAAAAAAATAACATTTTTGATCTCAGCTGACACTGGTTGAAGGTGGGGTACACTCTGAAGAGTTTGCCTGACCATCACAGGGCCAATGCGCACCATTCACACTCACACTTAGGGGCAATGTAGAACAGCCAATTAGCGTGATGTGCATGCCTTTGGCCTGTAGGTGGAAACCAGAGTATCCGGAGAAAACCCACACAAAAACGGGGAGAACATGCAAACTCCACACAGAAACACCCTCACCAAGCCCGGGACTCGAACCCAGTGCTAACCATTACGCCACTGTGCCGCCCCAAATATTAGCATCATTTTGGAATTCTAAGTGCTAACTATGAATAAGCCTGGGGTAAATTGTAGGGCTGGTGTCCTCGGTGTCCTCAGCATGTTGTAAAGAGATAAACACTCATCGGTGCTGGGCTGCAGATGAAAGTAACACATTTATCTTCTTCACTGTTTCCCCCCGGCAAGCAGTTCTTTTGTCTGCCCCTGATTGAGCTGCCAACCTTCGGCTCTTGCTGTTTAATTATCGCCCTCCTGCCTTAAACAAGTTCCTGTTTAATACTGTATTTAAAATCGACTCCAAATCAGTCAGTTGCTTAACTCCCACTGGGGTTTAAACTATATGAATTTGTCTTTAAGTGAATTGATGCAATTAAAAAAAAAATAAAAATCAAGGCTTTTTATTTCTTACCCCACACTCTGAGGCAGCAGTAAGAAGAGAGAGAGACAGAAAGACACAGAGAGAGAGAGAGAGAGAGAGAGAGAGAGAGAGAGAGAGAGAGAGCGAGAGAGAATAGTCTTTTAATCCACACAGTATGAAAGCACTCACCTCTATTAAATTCAGCTTGTGTTCTCAAGGCATTTTCAACATCCTTATAGTCGACTTTTTCATACTTATTTTTTTTGCAAAATTAGTTCATGTTTGGTTTTATTAGGGTTGTTTGAGAATAAAGTGTAACCCCCTTCAAAGAAAAATATTTTTTAAGTTTTTAATATTTTTTTGAAGTGACAAGGAAAAATATATTTGACACTCTAATCCCTGGTGCTGAATGATATAATACAATATTCATTCGATATAATACAATATTCTAAGCCGCTTAATCCTATTAATGTAGCGGGGGTGGGGACGGGGTGAGAGTGGGTTGGTTCGAGTCCCAGGATCTGGCTTTTCAGTGTGGAGTTTACATGTTCTCACTGTGGTTGTGTGGGTTTCCTCCAGGTACTCTGAATTCCTCCCACAGTCCAACAACATGCACATTAGGCTAATTGGGTGTTCCAAACTGACCCCAGGCATGAGTGTGAATGGTTGTGTGTGTTGGCTAAGTGACGCTCTGGCGAGTTGTTCAGGTGTTGAACCCAACCTTCTTCCGGAGCCGGCTCCCCATGACCTTAATAGGATTAAGCAGTCTGTCAAATGATTAATTGATTGATATTGTATCTATGAGTCACATATGAAAAAAAGAAAAGCATGCGAACAAAGTGAATGAGAATCATGTGATGGTCATGTGCCCCATACTAGGTATAATAAAGGTGTGCTTTCTAGGAAGAGAAGAGAAACTTCACTGCAGAAGAAGTAGAAAAACGAGTGCACGATTTCAATGACTTCCTGTAACACCATGTAAACTTTGTAGAAAAAATAAGTGAAGACATGGGCAACATCATTATCGACAGTGTTGAGAGTAAATTAGTTCGGCTGTGTGAAGATTACTGAGGATGACACACAGATGAGAAACATGATCCGAGCGCTGATTGTATAAACTCCGAGCAAGCAGGAGTGTGGGTGTCTGCGTTTGCACTTTTTAAGCTCAGATGTTTTCTTTTTTTTCTCTCTTTCATTCTTTTTTTGCATTAATTCCTTTCATTCTTTGACAGCAGCTTTATTTTATGCTCCTGATGAAAATCACAAGCCAGAATAATCCCAGTGTTGCATTGCTACACGTTCAGCGCTAAGCCACCGCTCCTGTGCTTCGGCATCAAACAGTGTGATAATGCAGAAATATTCTAATCATCCAAGCAAGTTTTCTTGCAGATCAACACAGATTTAGTGAGGCGTCCTAATTCTACCGGTAAGCTTTGTTGAATATTTGAGGAACGGTGTGTGTAAATTAACCTGCATGAAATTAGGAGATCATTAGACGGAATATTACATCATGTTCAAGATTTCCGAGCTTGAGTTTGTAATCATTTATGGCACTGGTAAGGAGCACACTGAAAATAAAAGTTCCTCAAGAGATCTATGGATACCTGAGTCTATAACTTTTCAAAAAAAAATTTTATTCATTCATTCATTTTCTAAACCGCTTAATCTTAATTAGGGTCGCAGGGAGGCTGGCGCACATCTCAGCTGACTCTGGACGAGGGAGGGGTACACCCTGAACAATTCACCAAATCATTGCAGGGCAACACACATACAACCATTCACATTCACTCTCACACCTAGGGGGCAATTTGAAACAGCCACCTAGCCAACTGTGCATGTTTTTGGAATGTGGGAGGATACCGGAGTACCCGGAAGAAACTGACGCAAATGTGAAGAATGGAATAATCCTATTGTTGTATTCTGGGTGCTAAGTAGGACCTACTATTAGACTATGTTTTTATGTTCACATTTGTGGACAGTTTGATATTTCTAATGTTATTTACAGTGACAGTATGTTGAACCACAGCATTTATGTTTGTTTCATTTTAGTTTGGATTGTAGTAGCCAGGAGGCTTCGGTAGGGGGAGTGTAAAGCTGTGAGCTCTATGAGCAGGCACATCATTGTTTTGGTTCACTTATTACACTCATGGGCTGTGGAAAGCCTGCGTCCACTCATTCTTTCACAAAAACCCCTTTACAGGTATGAATGCCTCATAATAATGATGTGTTGATAAATGAGTAAATATGTATTACTAACTGTGAAAGTGTTGTAATGAATGTATAGAATGTGTCTGTTGTG